>JAIOTZ010000303.1:0-64893 GCA_023374045.1 Limonium bicolor
TGAGACATTGCGTGAGAACCAACTATATGCGAAGTTCTCCAAATGCGAGTTCTGGCTAGATTAGGTATCATTCCTCGGTCATGTCATCTCGAGCGCAAGTATCTCAGTTGACCCTTCTAAGATTGAAGTTGTACAATCATGGCCTAGACCTAAGATTGTTACCAACATTCGGAGCTTTTTTGGTCTAGCCGGTTACTACCGGAGATTCGTAAAGGACTTCTCAAAAGTCGCTAAGCCCATGACTACACTAATGAAGAAAGATGCACCGTTTGTATGGACAGACGAGTGCGAAGTATCAATTCAGAGCCTTAAGGACTCATTGACCTCAACACCCATCCTTACTCTTCCAGAGGGCACAGAGGGATTTGAGGTATATTGTGATGCATCAGGCTAAGGAATGAGATGCGTACTCATGCAGCATGGCAAGGTTGTAGCTTATGCCTCCCGCCAGCTGAAAAAGCATGAGGAGAATTACCCGACTCACAACTTAGAGTTAGGAGCCATTGTCTTCACCTTGAAGATATGGCGACACTATCTCTATGGGGTAAGCATCACCATCTACTCCGACCATAAGAGCTTACAGTATGTATTCACGCAGAAAGAGTTGAATTTGAGACAGAGAAGGTGGATGGAGTTTCTTTCAGACTATGACATCAACCTACAGTATAAGGAAGGGAAGGCAAATGTTGTATCCGACGCTCTGAGCCGTCGAGCACAATCGCTCCATTCTCTACTCGCTTCTTCTAACTTGGTTGACGAGGTGCGAGACGCTCAGTTGAGCGACCCTTACCTAACCGAAATCAGACAGAAGATCACAGATGGTACATTTGAGAAGAAGAAATATGATTTTAAGTTGCATGAAGATGGTCTGATTAGGCTGAATGGCAGGCTATGCGTTCCCCGAAGCAATGCTGAGCTGAAGGATTGCATCCTGCGAGAATCACATAGTTCTACATTGTCAGTCCATCCAGGAGCCTCCAAGATGTACAAAGACATGAAGAGGTACTTCTGGTGGTCTGGAATGAAGTCAGATGTGACAGAGTATGTATTGAGATGCTTAACATGCCAGAAAGTAAAATTTGAACATCGTAGATCGGGCGGAATGGTACAATCGATGCCAGTTCCAGAGTGGAAATTTCATGATATCTTCATGGATTTTGTTGTAGGACTCCCACCTGCTAGGGGAGGACTAAACATGATCTGGGTTGTATTTGATCGCCTTACCAAGGTTGCTCGATTCATACCGATGAAGGACACCTGGAAGGTAGTGAAGCTCGCAGAGCTATTCGACAAGGAGATTATCAGACATCACGGAGTCCCGAAGACCATAGTATCTGACCGCGACACCAGATTTCTTTCGAGATACTAGAGAGCTACACGGGAAGCGTTGGGTACAGAATTGAATTTGAGTACCGCCTTTCATCCTCAGACCGACGGTCAGACAGAAAGGACCATCCAGACACTAGAGGACATGCTTAAAGCATGTGCCTTAGACTTTCAGGGGAGTTGGTTAGATAAGCTTCATCTTATCGAGTTTTCGTATAATAATAGCTATCATGCTTCGATTAAGATGTCACCTTTCAAAGCTTTATACGGTAGACCTTGCCGTACACCCTTGTGTTGGGATGAGTCAAGTGAAGCGGTCATCATAGGACCGGAGTGTCTGGAGCAAGTGCAAGCTGAAGTTCAGCAGATTCGAGCGAATATGAAGGCAGCCCAAGATAGACAGAAATCCTATGCGGATGTGCAATGACGCGACCTAGAGTTCGCCGTGGGTGACCAAGTGTTCTTGTGCGTTTCACCTACTAAGGGTGTCTTCCGATTTGGCCAGAAGGGCAAGCTGAGCCCAAAGTTTGTAGGGCTGTATGCTATCACCGAAAGAGTTGGAGTTGTAGCCTACAGGTTAGCATTACCTGAGGACTTGGGACGTGTCCATGATGTATTTCATGTGTCACAACTCAAGAAGTACATTGCTAATCCTTCTCATGTCCTAGATCCCGAGAGACTATCCATTGAACCGACCATGAATATGTTGAGACCCTTGTGAGAATCCTTGATAGGAAGACCAGAGACACTCGCCATAAATCTATACGAATGGTGAAGGTCCTATGGTTAAACCATGATGTTGAAGAAGCGACATGGGAGTTGGAAGATGCCATGAAGGCGAAGTACCCATAGTTATTCATAGACTAGATAGTCTAGTATTTAGTGGCTACGGGTACGGGGCGTACCCCTTTTAAGGGGGGTAGAGCCTTTTGCTTTTCCATTGCTTCGGGTTAGCATTGCATAATGTGTAGGTATTGTAGTATGTTTTGATGGCACATGTAGTGCGGAGTGTATGTGGTGTGTATGTGTAATGTGCAATGTATTGATGTGTATGTACGATGTGTGATGTATTCGTGTAATGTGTATTATGGATTGCAATGGTGTATTGTGTGATGGTATGCATGGAAATGATGTATTGTGTATGTGAATTCGTATGATGCTTGAATTGTGTATGTTTGCAACGTGAAAGAAGTAAACACCTCATAGGTGGTAGGAAGACACAATATGGCAATTGGTTTGCCTAATGAGTAGAATTATTAAACCTTTAACCTTGAGCAACTTTGAGTGCAAAGTTTCTTAAGGGGGTAGATTGAAATACCCCGTAATTAAAAATAGTGATTAATTAGGCTAATAAATATTTTAGAAGCTTAATTAAATATAAATAAATATTAGGGAACAAATCCCGAAGAAAACAGATCCTTAAAACGAATTAAAAACACAAACGAATATTAAACCGCGTTTTTTGAGGTAACGGGGAAAACGTGACTTTAAGCAGGTCAAATAGACTCGTTACAATTTTGGTCAACTAAATAGTCATTAATAAACATTAATGAAGGTCGAGGACCAATAAAATCAATCAAACAAGAAAATAGTAAAACCTGTCAAAAATGGAAAGTTGTGGGGTGAGAGTGTAATTAAAATAAACTTATGTGTCCACTTTTAAAAATAAGAAAACTGAAAGTGTGTGTGTGCTGTATCGGCTGACTTAATAGCCCATACCCCCTCCCTTAATTCCCTCCTTATTTGCAAAAGGACAAAACAAATAAAAAGCAAAAAATAATCTCTCTCCTCCCTCACAACTCTCCCTCACGTTTTATTTCTCTGTCCAGCACCCTCTTCTTCCTCTCTGTTAACCATGGCGATTTGAAGCAGCCACCCATAGAGCCATCTTCTTCTTCATTTTTGAAACCTCAAACCATCACCTAATGCTACAAAAACCATACCGTTGAATTCGTATTGCTTAGGAGATTATTCTACACCCTTCAAAAATCTAAAACCTCCAACTTTATTTTTGAGGGTATTATTGTTTGAGAGCTTGAAGAACACCATTTGAAGATCTACCTTCTTGTCCATGTTCTAAGGTAAGAAGTAGACCAAAGCTTCACTCTTTTCCATTTTTCCTTGCAAAATACAAAACTCAGGTAAGTACCACAGTTCCATTACTCAGCCGGTTTGGCATTTCAAAGTGGAGTTGAAGCCTTGTCATTTTCTACTCAAAAACTCCATTAGAAGCTCAAGGTAAGACCTCCTAAGAGTTTAAATAAGTTCTCATAAGTTAGGGTTTAAAACCTACGTAGAGAATTTACTAGTTTTGGTGTGTATATGTGTGCCTTGTTACATGGTGTAGCTTGGCTTAAATAAATCAAGAAAACAAAGAAGGGAAGAGGAGCAAGAAAGGAGAAGGAGGGAAAGAAAAAGGAATCAAGTGCTAAGTGTATGTATAAATGCATTACTGTAACAATGTTTAAAACCACTGTAACCGTAGGAATGGAATGGAGTAAGTTAATGTTAATTGAATTTGTAGTTGAAACCTTTGAAAAACAAATAAACAAGTGCTAAGTGTAAATTGTTAAGTGTGCAGTAAGTATTTAGAATGTGACGTGAGTAATGTATATGTTGTACAGGTTGTGAATATATTGAGTGTGCAAAATTATGTGGTGAGAACACTTAGAAAAGTAGGGAACCTATGTCAAAATTTGGTTAGAAATTAGAGACTTGGTTGATGTTAGAAAAGAAAGAAATAGAAGAGAATAGCAGAGAAGCAAAGAATGGGATTTTTCACTTTGTTGTGTAACAGGAAAGGAAATGTAGTTGAGTGGAGTGTAAATGGTAAAACGTGAGTTGTCAAACTAAGTTAGAATAGATTGAGAGTCAATTAGTTAGTGGGGAGAAGAATGGAAGAGTCTGTAGCATTAGTTGAAGAAGTGGAAATGTAACAGAGGAGAAAAACTTACAGTGAGGTGAGTTAATGTAACAGTTTTGTATAGGGTTGTATTAGGTTAGTTTAAAATGTTTAAACAAAGTTAAAACATGCTAGAATATATGTAGGAATATTAGGAAAGAAATTGGTAGAAGTTTAGAATTAAAACAAGTTCAAAAACTTATATAAATTGCAAAACCTGTAACTAGTCCGGGTTTGCAAACCAGCACATAAACCCGGACTAGCATGAAAACTCGACAGAAAGCTTTACAAAGGAGTGGTCCGGGTTTACAAACCAAGACACTAACCCGGACCACCACAAAAACACACCCATAACTTCCTAAAACAAGTGGTCCGGGTTTGCAACGGAGTGCACAAACCTGGACCATGCGAAAAACACACCCGTAGCAATTTCAAACAGGTGGTCCGGGTTTGTAGACTAGGGTATAAACCCGGACCATGCAAGAAACTTACCCGAGGACTGTCCCAGCGTGTTGGTCCGGGTTTGTAAACCCGGACAACAACCCGGACCAACCTAAAAACCTTCCAGAATGTGTTTAAAAGCTATACTAAGGATGGGTAATGATATTATAAGATAATTAAGACATAATTAATGATGTTTAAAGGTCATTAAGGCCATAAACAAGTTTAGAAAATAATTTTAAGTATGTAACTTAAGTAAATGTATTTGAACAACAATGAAATAGTAAGTATAAACCAGGCAATGTTAGTAAAGTAATTATTAAGGTTAAGTAAGGGTAATTAACCACCCAATTGTATGTATATGTTAGGACTTGGATTGTGAACACCGAAGGAACGTCGGATACAAGTACAACGGTGAACGGTATGAACTTCTCATGCCCCGTATGCTACCTTGGTTACTCTGATTTGTGTGTTGTGTGCTAATTGATCACCAAATAAGATAAATGCACGAATCGGAGTTATTACGCTTACTTGTGAATATGTAGTGTTGTATCTTGTTGAATATTGTCTTTAAATCATAGTTTGTATAATTCATGAAATGTATGGATGATAATGAATGTGTGTATGCTTGTTGTATAGTATTGTGACCGAATATTATTTGTGATTGGACTTCTAACTGATTCCTAACAAGCAAACCAATCTAACTTCTTAAATTGGCAATTAAATTGGAATGAGTAGAAGTCCGATATAGTTTCGGCCACGCGTGAGGATAAGGAGACACAAGAGGTTGGATCCGATTCCTAACTCTTAAACTGATCCGCGGCCCAAACCCCTTAAATGGGTAGCATCCCGGATTGGTGAGTCAAGTAAATCCCGGTGGTGGGACGGTGTAGTCCCCGGGCCGGAGGTCATACCTGCTTAACATGAGTAAAAGTAAGTAAGTAAGAATGAGTAAGCAAGTATGGAAAAGTAAGTAAGTAAAGTAAGGGAAATTATATGTAAGTGTTGTATGATGAGTAAAAGAGTAATAAGCGTCCGATTAACCCGGATGCATATTTTGACTAACCCTTTTGAAGGTAAGGATTGAGTATGCTATTGTATGGCTGTTTAGCATGTGTATTGTATTGTGTATGAATGTATGATGAATGTAAAGCATGTATGTATGTTAAAAATGAACCGCATGTTTATTCGACCTTAATTAGTCGACGTGCCCTTGTTAGCACTCGGTATATGCGAAGTTTATGCGCAGCTTTTGCTGAGCCCCTTGGGGCACCGTTTTTAACATAATGCAGGTCCTCGAGAAGGGTGAAGGCTATGAAGAATTTAATTTGATTTCTTTTTGGTGTAATGATGAATTGAATGGTGTACTAAGTAGTACACGACTATAGGTTTTGTTAGCTGGTGTACCATGGGGTACACCCTTTTGGATTGTGAAAGAATGATATGATGGTGAATTGGTATAGATGAGTAGTTGTTTTAAACTCATTTATTTTTGGAAGCTAGTGGAAGGATGTAATTGAATACACTTAAATACTCGGTAATCCATTAATGTGAGCGAATGGTATTTTGTAATCAGTAAGCAATGTTTTAGTAGCTCGGTATACTTAGGCATCAAACCGTCACTGTATAGTACAGTAAGCCTTGCCAGCTGTATGGGCGGTTAGCGGCGTTGTATCACCCGCCGTAGTTGTAGTATTTCCGCTGCGAGTAACTTTGATTATTGAGATGATTGGACGGTAAGTACAGGATTAGCGGTAGGAGTGTTACAAAAACGCTGAGTAAATCCAAGACAAGATCAAGAAAATAGGATATCAAAGTAGATATAGATACATCATCAACTCAAGCATTTAACAATTGCAAAATAAGTTCAGAACGTAAAGAGCTCATAAATCACCTTGTGGTAACAAGACCACTGTTAATCTTTTCTCACCATTTAATTCATAACGTGGGACAAATCCCGATCATTAAGGAGATCCAACCTATCCTTCCACCACGTAAGGACTCTAAAAGATGTGCACACCCCCTATAGTACCTTTAAACTGTAGAGTAGAAATCCTGACGCAAACTCGAGGAGCCCGCGGCGTACCAAGAGTTAACGGGCAAACATACCCAATCATCATCATCATCATCATCATATATATATCATAAAACCAAGTTTGAATAAGTCAAGTATCCAATAATACTTTTCCACAAATGAACAATAAATCAATTCAACCACCAAGTTCTTAAATAAAGAACACAAACAAGCACAAGGCTTAAATCACTTTCACCACTTAGAAGATCCACTTAGTACAAAGGTAAAGTTTTATCAAAACACCAAGGTACTTTCAATGAGTATCATCCAAGAATCACTTCAACTCATATACTTAAGATTAGAACATCCAAAATATAAGTTACAAGTTGGGCCATAGTCATAAGACCACAAAACATATTTGTCACCATAAAAAGCTTAGAACTCATTTTGACTTCTTAAAGACGTGACCAATTCGCTAACCAAATGACTTCTAAAAATAGAGCGAATAGGTGCATTAGATAGAGGATTAAAATCAGTATCGATTTATATGTAATAATAGAAATTTGGATGAGTAAAACTCCTTAAACTCATGTTACAAGTGAGGGTATCACAAATTACATTTTTCCACCTTTAAAGCTAGTTGGTTTAAATACCCAGTTCGACATCTTAAAGCGTAAAAAATTTAACTATCCAAACGATGTCGAAAAAAAAGGGAATAGGTTCATTGGATAGAGGATTCAAATCAGTAGAGATTGATATGTATTAATAGAAAAATGAATGAGTATATCCTTCTAAATCCTTCTCACAAGTTAGAGGATCTTAAAGCACGTTTTTCCCCCTTAGGTCTAACTTTCACCAAGATTTAGGGTACCTACGAACCGAAATAAATTTTATAGCTTGGAAGGGATCTTATACAATGGAATTACCTTGAATATTCTTGGTTAAATCTCCCAAAAGGGCCTTGGAAACTTGCTAGATGGCACAAACTCCACAAGGCTCCTCAAATTGCCTTTCCTTGCGCATAGAAATCTATTGCCTTATAACAAGAGTTTTCGGTAAGGTTTTTGAATTGGGTTTTATCCCAAGATAAAGAGGATTCAATGAAGATTAATTTGGGAATGGTTTAACCTGAAGATAGGCTCGAAGGACAAGCTTACTAGATCAAACTTTCTCGAACTCAGAAACTGTCTTTTGTGACTTCTTCACCTTCCCTTGCACTTTGCTTTGACACTAGGCTCTCTTAGTGTTTGTAAAAGGACTTGGAAATGTCCAGAGAGTAAGGGTGAGTGTTAGGGGTCGTGGATCATGGTTTATATAGGGAAGATATGGAGTAGACAAGCCTTAGAGTGCTAGACATCATTTCTGGCCAGATTTGTATCTTTGCAATGATGTTTGATTTAGACAGCATTATAGTGCTCCATTAATTCTTCCACTTGAATACATTAGTAGTCCACCTTCAGGGCCTTTAGAAGATGCTCAATCCAATTCTTAAACTAGCTAAAGTAAGGCAGAACATGAGGTGGAAAACAAAAGAAGGGAATTTATGCTTTATGAAAAGTTGTAATGGCACATGTGGCTGGCTACTTGATTGCCTTGCTTCTACTTTCTCTTCTTATATTTAATGTAATGGGCATGTTCTATGTCTGATAATGGAGGTTACCTAACATGTAAGGGACCCATAGATGCTAAAGGAAGAAATTATATAAGCTAAAGACTTGATGTGTTGGAAAGTAGTGCTGAAATGGTGGGAGAGGTGGGTATGGACGAATTTTGTATGCCATTTACCTCTCTTTTTTTTTGCTTTGTCAACACATGTAACTTGGTAGATTGATGTGGTAACTAAGGTAGGTAATTACCGTGAAGAGATAATGAGTAAAAACTACAAATTGGAATCATATAAAACAACCTTTCCTAGGTAACTTTCTTCGGTAAATTTCCAAGTTACCTTGCCAAGAGATTTCACCTTCTATACTACTACCATCTCATGGGTAATATTTAGGACTTCTAATAGCCTTAAATAATATAATACAATCTAGCTTAATTCACCTTAAAGAGTGCTTTAAGGGGTTAATAAGTTAATACATCTTTTTAGTGTCAAAAATGACAGAGGTAAAAACCGGATTTTTACTGAGGTAAGTTCTTGGCCAAAACTTGAGCTTTTGTGAAGGCTATAATTCAAAGGAGTGAATATCTATTTACTAGACCATTAATGCCTGTAAAATTCACGGTTATACTAAGGTAAAAATTCTAAGGAACGATTAACTTTTTACTAAGCCGTTAATGCCTAGTAAAATCTCCTCGTAAAAACTTTCGTAACTTTGGGGTATTTCAGTTACCCACCCACGTGACTAACAAGGCCTACTACTACTTCCAGCATCGGTCTGATGAACCGGAATACCCGAGTACTACACAATTACAATCCATATTCCAATTACAAACCAAGTACTACAATTCTCCATTCAATACAATACTCCACACTTATAATACAATATACCTTGTTTACTAAGATCCAAATCCAAATACAGCAATTATTTCAAGTTTATACATACTCACTTGGAGTCTAGCATCTACCCATTCCTCACAACTACATACTTTCCAACTACTTAATGGTATACCCCTTGGTGGGTACACTGACACCTCAATGGCTACAAGCCTTATACAATTCTCTACTATCTACCATTCATCCCTAGCTATCTAAGCATAGCCACCAGTCTCTTACTACGACCACAACAGCTTCGGGTACCTGTAAAATAAAAACGGTGCCCCAAGGGGCTCAGCTTATGCTGCATGTGAAATCCGCATAACCCGCGTACTAGCGAGGGTACGCTAATTACTTAGGTCGAATACATGCGATTCTTTTTACTCATACATACATACATGCTTTTATTCTTAATACTACAATACATCACAAAGCATACATACATACATTTCAATACATACAAGGAAGACATTAAAAGTCAACCATTCATACTTACCATTCCGGAGATACACTTCTCCAATACATACATAGTACTTGTTAGCTTCTTTACACACCTGGGTTAATCGGGTGTACATTAATCTTTTACTCAAGGTCAATGACTTACACTAGCCAAGACCATTACACATACAATACTTTACTTACTTACTTACTCAAGTCAAGTCGGTGTGACCTCCGGGCAGGGACTACACCGTCCCACCACCGGGCTTTAGGGTGGCTCACCAATCTAGGATGCTACCCGTTTAAGGGGTTTGGTCCATAGAAAGTATTCATGTCAGGAATCGGATCCAACCTCTTGTGTCTCCTTATCCTCACGCGTGGCCGAAGCCATATCGGACTTCTACTCATTCCATTTTACTAATTACTCAAGTTAGGAGTTAGGTGGTTAGGAATTAGTAGAAGTCATCACATCCATACCAAGGAATAATACATTACACAAGTACACAACAAGATACACATACACTTCATTTCCATCCATTCATTTCATGAATTATACAAGCTAAATGTTCAAGGCAATATAACCGGAACAATGTAAAACAAGCACAAGTAGGTGCATTAAAGTCTGATTCATGTGTTTATCTTATTTAGGTGAACAAATAAGCACACAAATCGGGGTAACCCGGTTAGGATACAGAGCATGAGGAAATCATACCTATCACCGGGGTTAACTTTACCGGGTGTTCCCATGTTCTTTGGTTCACACTTGTTCACTGATAATGTTTCAAACATTATTATTAATACTATGTTCATATGGTACGTAAATACTTACTACTCCCGTACTTACCCCGTTGTCCCATTATGCTTAGTTTTACCCCGTACTTACCCCGGTCTGGGACTTGGTACATATCCTAGGTCCCGGACCCTGCTAAAAACTGCTACTAGGTTGATTTTTCAACCCCAAATCAACCCTTAATCCACCTCTAATCATTCCATAATCTTTCCACATGTTTTATACATGTTTAAACACACTTAAACACTCCTTAAAAGTCCTTAAATCATTGGTCCAATCCTTGCTCAATTCTTGCTTAAGTTCTACATTTTCATTCTTGCATTTTTACACTTTGCACACTTGTGCATTCCTAACTTCCTCTTGGTGGGTTGCTACCCTCTACCAACTTCACCAAATTGCTTATTGACCATTACAATTCCATCCTAGAAATATGCACTACCTATACCCAAGTCAAATCTCCATCTTCAAGGTTACAAACACGAACTATTTTTCTTGTTTTTCCAATGCATTTCACATGCTATTTGCTACAGATTTTTACACACTCTACTCCCATCCTCCAACTACCATTCCATGGTTACTAAACATCTCTACTCAACCCAATACACACCTTGGTTCTCCCATTCACCAAGTCATCCAAAAATGCACATTTCCTACTAAAAGTTTGCCATAGTTTGCCTACAAATCTAACTTATCCACATTCATCCATTCTTACCAAAATCATTCCTAAACTAGCCAACCAGCAATCAAGGCAATCATATTTACCAATACTTCCTCATACAACAATACCAATACACATACACAATTTATATGGCTTTAAGGCCTTCAATCCAAACATTAATTCTCAAATACTCTCAAACTTCCATCAACTACAATACTAGAACAACATTTTGGGTTCTTTCATTAATTTACCCATTCCCATTATTCTAATGCATTAAAAATAGCATTAGGAAGGATTCTTACCTTAAGCTCATAATTCCTTCTTTTCTTTTCCAATCTCCTCCTCTCTCTCTCTTACTCAAAATCGGTCAAATGGGGAATGGAGTTGTCAACTCCATCCCAACGCCCAAATTACAAAAAAACGATATAATTAAAATTCTAATCCTTTAGAATAACATTAATCCAATGAAAGGTTTAAATTACCATAAGTTAGGGTTTACCTTTTTGGAACTTTTAAGAGGGGTTTTAGCCCTTGATTCAAGAAGGTGATCCCACCACCATTGGAAGGTTGAAATGGTGCTCAAAAGAATAGAGAAATATAGAGCATTACAAATGGGGAAAATCGGCTACAAAGGAGATTGGAGGAAACATGAGTTTTTCATGGAGATTTTTACCTTAATGGAGAGAGGAGACTCCAAGCTTTGATTTGGTACCATTTTCTCTTCAAATAGGGAAACCCCATGGAGATGAACTTCCTCATTTTGAAATTCTAAAAAGAGGGAAGTGTAGAGCTTGAGGAGGGGAGTTCAAATATGTGGTTATTTTTGCATTTGGAGTTCAAATGGAGCTTGAGCATGGAGAACAAGAGAGGCTGCCATGGGAGGTGGGTGAAGCTCCAAAATCGCCAGCAATAAGGGGGAGAAGAAGAGAGGAATTGGCTGGGAGAAAAGAAATGGGAGAGAGAAGAGAGAAATGAGAGGTGAGAGAGTATGTAAGTTACTTTTTACTTTTTCTCCCTTTTTGCTTTTTGACTTCTTTATTTGCTAGCTAGTTATATGTGTGTGAGGGAGTTATTTAACTCTTAAAAACCGGCCCCACACAGTAATACTAGTTGGAGCATTTTTTGTCTTTTACAGAAAACGCTCGTTAATTTACCCGTTTTTGGTACTATTCATTAACCGGGCCCGTTTTCCGGAATTTTCTTGTTTCTTAAATTTTATAGGTTATTAAGCTTCCATTAATGTTTGATTATAGTTATTTAATGGACTATAATTTTTACGGGTTCGTTTGACCACTCAAGGTCACGTTTTCGGGTTTCCTCGAAAAACGTGCGTAAAGCTCTATTAGCGTTTTAACACATTATTTGGATCCCTTTTTGTAACACCCCATCCAAACAATAACATACTTACAACAAATTGCAGCGGAAGAACAACCTCATCACATTACTTAACTTGTTGGTGTTACACGCCGTTAGCCACCCACGTGGCTAACAAGGCTAATACATACACAATGTACCGGTCTGATGGGCTAAATTCCCGAGCAACTGTACATTAGTATCCCATTCCATTAACAACAACAATAATATACACCTTTTCAACTATACCGAGTATTTGTAAACTGGTGCCGACAACAATATCGGTCTTACTACACCTACTGTATATACACACTTAAATAAATACCATGTACAATGACTACCCGTCCTACTCTCGAACGGCTTCCAGCACTTCGTACCTGAAATAGGAAAAGGAGAGAAAGGGGTGGCCCCAAGGGCTCAGCACCTTTGCTGGTATGGTAATCCCGCAGCCCACATGCTATCGGGCCACGCACAACTACTTGTCGTCTTAACATGCAGTAGATTTTATTTAAATCATACATGTAACAATAACACACAACATTTAACCTTCCGCCTCAATGGGCTCAACAACAATCGGATAATACATCCTACTTAATAAATCACCCATGGTATTCATCATCCCTAGAGTGCTTCTCCTCCAATGGAGCTACTTCCTTAATAGACGACACATACCCTTAAATCGGGTTATCCTTAAATGCCTCTTATCACAAACTTGGAATCATTTCCATGATCCACACACTTCACATTTTACAACATTAACATACACTACGTAACAACACTTAACAACACTTTGCACGTTTCCATGTGCACAACATAACACCGCAATAAATATTGCATCACAACAAAACACATAACACAACGGGAATGGTTCTCTTAGGAACCGACCCAAACATCACTAACACACTGGTGAGCCTAGAGATTGTTGCCAGTCTCATGATAAGCTCGTTACATAACTCGTTACCGTCTCGTTAAATGAACGGTTAACTTAACACAAGGTGTCTCGGATATAGTGATCCAAGCACACCGAAACAAACATAACAAGTATGCCCCTGTGGCCCGACGTGAGTCAGTAATAGCCTTGGTTAAGCTAAAGGGAAGGTTGAGAAACCAAATTGGAAAACAACCATAACATACAGAGAGGATCGAACCTGCTATGACAACGACCCCCATACTCACACGCGTGGCCGGAACAGACCGGACTCCTCATTCCCCCCGTTAGCACTTATTAGAAGTTCATCTTTGAACTTTATTAAACAATCACAAACATTGAGTTAAGTCTTGTCAGACATACACAAGGGAAAGAGAGTCATACATTCACATACAAACATCACTCACAAACATCACATAACCAACTCACGCATAGCCGTGGTTAGAACGTTCCTTAGGTCGGAAACGTTATTACCGGATACCGTTCCCTTACGTTTACCTAATAGTGGTTAACTAGCCCTTCAAGCGCATTAGAGGTTACCGGTATCGGCACGTAAACATACAATAACAATAATGACTGTAAACTCGTTTCATGATTTATATCATAACGTGGCAAACATACAGAAAAACACATTGGCATACAAGCCGGTGTAATCCGTTAGGACACAGGTTGCAAGAAAACCATACCTGTCACCGGAGTCCACTTATCCTGTCCATTTATGTTCCTCGAGCAATTCTCGAACAACTGTTAACATCACACGTGTTTTCATTAACATCGGGGTTTGCTTGATCATTTAATGTCAATGCTTAATTTTTCCCCGTTAACTTAGTCACATAACTTAACATTTTTAACTTGTTTTACTCTCACATTTTAATACAACTTTTAGCCCATTTTATTGTCACTAAAACTCACCTAATATGTCCTCAACATCCTTATAACATCATTACCTACCAATCCCCATCATCACATATCATTTCATAACCTTAAACCATGTTTTTGGTCCGACCGACCCACCGACCGACCCACAGCTGGGTCGGTCCATTACAGACCCCTTTTACTTCCTTACAAACATGCCCGTCCGACCCATGTCCGACCCACCATTCTGGGTCGGTCCATGTGCGAACATTTTCCTTCCTTATTAACTTGACCGACCGACCCATGTCCGACCCACCCTTTTGGGTCGGACCATTACCGAACACATTTCTAACATTTTACAGAGGCTCGACCGACCCACAAACTGGGTCGGCCCCTGGGTCGGTCGCCTTCTATACTTACCCAAACTTTGCCAATCTTCACCAAACTTCTCCTAAGGCCTCTTAATGTGTTCTAACATCATTTGGCACTTCAAACACACCCTTAAGATATTCTTAAACACTCACAAAACTACTTTTCCTAATTCCTTAAACCTTTACTTATATCTCCACAAAATTCCTAACACTTACAATGTTTTTCTCCTTATGATTTCTAGGTGGCATTTCACCTATAATGACCACAATACCAAGGTGTTTCCTCTACACCTTATCATCACCTCTCAACTTCTTTTCTTACTAACTAAATCTCCTTTTCACAACTTCTTAAAACTCCTTACTCAAAACCTTACCTAAACATCATTTATTCTTTGAACACCAACATTACCTAAACCTTAAACAAACTCCTCCAAGACTTAAATACATCTTAAGAATACCCATAGATTTCTAAAACTTCCAAATAATGCCTAAATCCTTGCATCACTCTTAATCACTTTAACAAAGTTTTCTTCTCAAGTAAACATTCAATCACCTTAACACTTCCTAGTTCACCAAAACTTCCTTAAACACTTAGAACTTCTTACACATTTTCCCAAATTTGGCCATAGCTCCTCTTGTATATACTCACATCCAAACACTTAGGTTTTTACCTTATTTCATTCAAAACACCTAAAATCCATCAAACACATTTTATACACAAACTTCACACATTTTGCACCACATCACAATATAGTGCATAACTTAAATTGCTTGGCACTTAGGCCCTTAAATAACATGGCTCTTAGGCCCTTAATTGCATAACCTTAAACACTGAATTTCCCATAAATAATGCCTTTGACCTGCAAATACATACACCAAAACATATGTCTTTTACTAGTCTCCTTGAGAACATTTTACTAGGTCATTCACCATTTGCTCTTTAGGTAGTTTTAATAAGCATTTATAAGCTCATTTCTCCTAAGGCATTAAAACACATTGAGATAGCTTGTTTACCTCTTTCCTCACAAATTTCTTTCTTGATTCCTTGTAAAACCGGTAGGGCATTTGGTCCCTTTTCAACTATTAAACATTATACAAACAATAGAATGAGTATTCAAGCATTATGCTTCTCCTCATTGTAAACCCTAGTTACACATATTGTTTTAACACATTAAGGTAATTGTTTTACCTTGGAATTGGAAGAGAACTTGAATAAGTATCAAGAGAGGACTCCTCCTAGCCCTTGAAGATTCAAATGAAGCTAAAACAAGCAAGATAAATACACCATTGTGAGGTGAATTTTCGGACAACATGTAAACATGGAGGAAACATGGATTTTCTTTGAGTTTCCTTACCTTGAAGCAAAGGAGAACAAGAATATGTGAAAGATGAGCTCAAGCTCCTCCCATGGTGGTTTCTCTTGGCACCGAAATGGAGGTTTTGAAGTTTTGAAGAGACAAGATTGTAGAGCTTGGCTTAACTAAGAGAATGGTGGTGTTTGTTTTTTATTTGGACAAGAGAGCAAGATTTGACAAGAGTTCAAAGCTTGGTTTCAATGGTGGTGTTGGTGTGCTAGCCAAACCGTGAGAGAGAGCAAGAAGGGAGGGAGAGAGAGCAACCGTGTGAATGAAGAAAGGAAGGGAAATGAGAGATGAGATAGAACTTACTTTTTGAAGATATTTAAGTCTTAAAGCAAATAGTAACTATGAGTCACATTTATTACTTAACAAGTTAACATACTTGGTGACTCCTCACTACAAAAACCGGCCCCCTTTAATATAACAAGGGTATTTTAGTCTTGTTTGTCAATTTAATTACTTAACATAACATATGTTATATACTAGCTTGTAAAAATTACTATTCACAAATACAAGGCACATAGAAGTGAAATTTTTGATTTCCCACTAATATGGCCACCCAAATGTGATACTATATAGTACACATGTTAATTAAAGAGTAATGATGGACATTTAGCCATTCAAAACTCATTTACAAGACAATTTTTCAAAACGTGCTTTAAGACTCCTTAAAGCACATTTTGTGTTTTAACTTGTTTTCAAGCTTGGTTTTCTTTAGTAATTGATTTAATATGTTCATTAACATATGAATAAGGTATAGGTAGACCATTAGGTCTTATACACATTCATCCCATCCCAAGCTTAGAGCACATTTTTGCTCATATTGACTTTAAGGTATTTCCTTATGTTTTATTTGGTTTAACTGCCCACCAAAGTTTCTTAAGGACTTATTTAGCCTTATTAAATCATAATTAAATGTTATCAAGTCTTGGTAGGCTCTTTGGGTCCTAACCAAGTTCACTCATAGCTTAGAGCATGTTTTTGCTCAAACTGTGTCTTAATGCTTTATTGCATTTATTATGGTTTAAATTGTTCACTGATGTCATTAAGGCACTTTTTAGCCTTTACATACCATAATTTGATATTTAAACCACATATCAAGGTTTGGGGTATTTCAATCTACCCCCCTTAAAAGAACTTCGTCCTCGAAGTTCACACCTTTCACACATCATTAGATTAGAACACATAATCACTTGGAAATAAACTTCCTTAACTAAACACACTTTACATCACAACCTCGGACTTGATGGTCCGGGCAACACATTCACATCCACACATAACATAACATATCCAAATGATAACCTCGGACTCTATGGTCCGGGATCTTAACAACACTTACACATACATAACAACCCCTTTGACTCACTGGTCTTGGGTAACATAACAACATTTGGACACATAGGTCCCCACAACATAACAGTCTTTAGACACATAGGTCTATGTAAACCCACATTTAGACTCATAGGCCTTGATAGTATACACTTTAGGAAATCCAAGTCAAAACAACATTCATTACACATACCACACAACATGTCAGAGCATGTATAGCAAACAAAAATATCCTTGATATACACTGTGATCCCGCAGAACCCGGTCGCGATGGACACCTTCCGTCCCCGTGCCTTTGGGAGTTTAAAACAATCACTTAAATTTAAAATTCTTTGTGAGGTTAAGTAAGAGAACTTTAATTACGTAAAGTATCCATCAACGTTTATAATACCAATTTAAAATCCTTTTGAAAACACACACAACTCCAAGTCCAACTTAAGCTCTTTGCTTCTTTTATTAGCGTGGTTATTTGTGACCACTTATAGGGAGTTTCAAGAGTCATCCAACCCTGATGTGATCAGCATCAGTGTTGAACTATCCTTCCACCCCAGTTTGTGTTCGACTTCCCTTGATCGCATGCAAATCAAGTTCCACCTCCCACTTCATTTTCAAGCATCAAGTAAATCACTCATTTCCAATTTTCTATCTTTTGAATCATTCTAGTCATGATCACAACATCTCCAAAGGATAGAACTCCATCTATCAGTTACCTCCATTCACTTTTAATCCTGTTACCTATGGAATCTTATTCTCATTAGGTTTTTATATCGGTATCATGCCTTTTTATGAATCACTATATAATATATATATATACATACACATATATTTTATCCAAAATACTACACCAGGTTTTACATTTATACACTGTCGGGGCTTTTGTTCCCCCGGGAGTTTATCTACTCCCCACACTTGTACAATCACACACACTGTTAACACACACACTTATCACAATGGTATTCGCATCTTCTGTGCGCAATTACCACAATTAAACCATGAATGAATGTGTATGTTTACGTAACACACACACCAATCATCAAATCAACAGTATAATTTTGTGCTATGCACAATATAAATCACACACACTACGTACACTTGTACGGTAATATACACCAAGTGGTTTTGCGCTCTACCCCCCTTAAAAGGGATTACGCCCACGTAATCAATCACTAAACATTGGCTTAAATGTTCTGCCGTCGTGAAGTGTTTTATCTTCCACGCGGTCTATTACACAATGGATTCTGATTAGGGGATCTTAACCATATTGGCGGTTTAGTTTCCTAAACCAAAAATTCTCATTGGAGTTTGTAACTCATAACCGGTTTCGGTCCTGGCCTGTGAGGCTTTTAGGCATTAATAATTAGCCATTCACTCATGTTCACCATGTACATTCAACACTTGAATCACTGGCTCACTAGTTTCTCCTGCGAAACTCAAACTGTAGAGCTTAATTGCTCCATTTGTTATTCTTACTGTATTGCACATCCCCAATTGTCACCTTCATCTTGGTAACAATGGTTTCTCAACCGACGCGTGGTATCTCTTACCGTTAGCGAATTCGGTGAGTTGTACACTTCCTATCCACTTTCATAACAATTTACTGTGTATACCACTATGTATTCACAATGATTGACTTGCTTCTTCCGACTTACTGTCGGTTGAGATTGAGCTACTACCTAGTGTGTAGTGCTCTCTCAGCTATTTACAACCTTTGTGGTATATTCCATACCGATACTTGGCAGCTAGTGCTACTGTAGTCACTTACTGTTAATCATGCCTCCACATTTGGTTTTATACAAGTACTTTTTATTGGTGCGGCCTTGCATTTCTTATGCGTCGGCCATTATAACATTATTTGTCCACAATCAACATGTTCCCAATTCCTAGCATCTCATTCGATCATTACTGCGCAAGTGCAATACCAAAACACTCAGTCATACAGAGTGCAGAGGCGTAAACTCTCGACAGTAAATCCCTTATGCGATTCGCCATGGAATTCACACTGAGTTCCTCATCACATAGTACCTACCACTGGCTTTTCCCAGTTTGTTTAACATCACTTATCTTGCATCTCCACTGAGTTTAACTCATAACTGGCCTTATCCGCCACATCATTATTTAACAACACTTATACAACGGTCGCTTACTGCGCACCGTACTTACTCCCTGTATAACATCAGCTTATATCGTATCTACTGTCACCTCAACTTTCACACATAAACTTACATTATTCACATTATGGTTCATCCCCATTTGGATGACTACTGAATGCTCCTTGAGTATCGATCATTCGAGTCACAAGCCGGCATTATTCAGCTCGGTGTTTCACCTTATACACATACTACTAAGCTAATTACTCTCTTTCATTAATAACATCGTCCATCCTTAACATATTTCTTGCACTTGATTCACATAACTACCGCTCCTGCGGTGTCACAATATCGAGAGGTATCCCCACTCTTAATGCAGTGGTTCGTTTACCACTCTATTCACTTATACAACATAAACTTCTACCATCAATCGAATTTATATAATATATCCTGCTTTTGGACTATAAGCCTTATTTGCCTTGAGCTGGGCTCATTGTAGGCTGTCCACACACATGTACTCCTCTGTACAACCTTATATGGTTTGGATATTATATTGGGCTCCATGACAAGGTCGTTGCATTACGTTTCCTTTCATGGGATGCCCCTTAGGTTTGTCAGTCCATCTCCTGACAACTTATGTTTAAACTGTGTGTTAGTTTCAACCCTTGTGCTTCTGTCATGCATTTCATTCAACCATTGTTGATGTGAACACCCTTCAAGGATTGCTCCTGGGTGTTGTTAAGTTATGCCTTTACATTTGGCTCACACTTATTGGTACATTCCGTTAGCTACGCCTTTCGCGTTCTTTACTGGTTATTATCTCCTTCTGTGAAGATTAACATTTCCTGGTAGTGTAGGTATTCATTCTGGGAATTTCATCCCGTTCATAGCACATTAATGTGTCCACATTAGGCATTTGCTTGCCATGTACAAGCTGGGTCACCGTTCCAGCTAACATGTTTTATCCCTAAGGATCCTTAAGACATATGTGATGTCTTTACATAACAGTCAGTGCACTTCGCACTTCCTGACTCTTTAAACATATCCTTGAAAATGAATTTACTGACTCCTTTAGTCTGGTTATCTCAACTGAGTTCCTTAGTTTCAACTATTCCTTGTAATCTCTAGCTCTTGTTTGATTTATACTGCTGACCGTAGACGGAGTCGACTACTTCCCGTGTTTCGGACTCTACTCGTATACATATATGGGGTATCATACTGATACATTGCTACTTACCCAACTAACCCATAAGTAGGTCTGTCAGGCCCACATGCTCCTATCGGAGTGCGGTCGTCCCACAACACAGTTGGTACACTTGTAGTGTCCGTCACACGCCTAGGTGAAGTATTCTGTTGTCAACTCCCTTATATTGCCCCGTGACAATATTCATTCCCTGCTTCCCGAACTTAATCGAGGGAAAGTTTATCCATTGTTGTATCCTTGTCAACTGTCCTTGGTTTTACTGGTTTGGTTTAAAAGAAGGTTGGAAAGAAGTGTTGGTTTGAGAAAATCTGGTTTTGAAAAGAGAAGGGTTTGAATAAATCTGGGTTGAAAGAAAAATTTTCATGGTTTCACAACATCTTCTTACCTTAACCAAGTCTAGCTCTTGCTGACTGGTACTTACAGTTACAAGGTAGGCTAACAGGCCCTTCCACTGTTATGACGATCACATTTAACTTATTGTACTTTTCCAAGTACTTGTAGTGGTTATAAATTTCCCGAACAGCCCTGTTATAGCAGCACTTGCTATGGCAAGTGCGCCCTGCTAATTGGCTATCGGTTTGACACATACTGGTTGTGGTATTGTTTTTACCCATACTGTCATCAGTGGCCTTGTTGGCCCTCACTGATCTTACTGTCTTGATAATAACTCTTCTAGATGACTTCTCACTGTCCCCATATGATAATCATTAACTAGGGTGTTTCCCATTCTGGGAGACCCCTTTGTTTTAATATTGTATTCTCTTTGTAGCCCGCTCCACTTATTTGTCGTGGTTACTGAGACTTGTCTCTTGTTTGGGCACTACGTTGTAGTTCCTTTGTCGGTTGGTATACCGTTGGTGTTTTGTTTATCAACTGTGGTTCCGTAGACACTTGTCTGGGTGTTATTAATCCATTTCTTGCCTGTTGCACGGTAGGTGCGTTGCAAGCTGGTTATTCTCGACTGCTCTGCATGTCGACCCAGGTTGCCGGAAATTCTATTCTCCAATACACAAGATCCTTCATTCATTGCTATGAAATGCGGTTTACATCATTCAAATGGAGACCGTCTCCGGGATTCCCAGTTTTCGGGATCTACCGTATGACAGGTTCTCCGTACCCTAAGGGTATTTAATAACAGCCAGATCGGGTATCCCCGAGTAAGAAAGGACTTCCATCTCTCTGGCGTTGTTTCCCCAAGTTATATACAGGGATTGTGGAGGGTGGGATGGATATTGTAGGTTTCCAGTACCCACTGGTAATTCCTATCTAGCGTATCTCTCACGCTATCACTCAACCCTTAACCCAAAGCACTAAAATCCTAACTCGGTACTTCCTAAGCTCGGTAATTCAGTCATCAGAGCGATACTTCGCTCTGATACCACTTTTTGTAAACCCCATCCAACATAACATACTTACAACAAACTGCAGCGGAAGAACAACCTCATCACATTACTTAACTTGTTGGTGTTACACGCCGTTAGCCACCCACGTGGCTAACAAGGCTAATACATACACAATGTACCGGTCTGATGTGCTAAATTCCCGAGCAACTGTACATTAGTATCCCTTTCCATTAACAACAACAATAATATACACCTTTCAACTATACCGAGTATTGTAAACTGGTGCCGACAACAATATCGGTCTTACTACACCTACTGTATATACACACTTAAAAATACCCATGTACAATGACTACCCGTCCTACTCTCGAACGGCTTCCAGCACTTCGTACCTGAAATAGGAAAAGAGAGAAAGGGGTGGCCCCAAGGGGCTCAGCACCTTTGCTGGTATGGTAATCCCGCAGCCCACATGCTATCGGGCCACGCACAACTACTTGTCGTCTTAACATGCAGTGATTTATTTAAACCATGCATGTAACAATAAACACACAACATTTAACCTTCCGCCTCAATGGGCTCAACAATCGGATAATACATCCTACTTAATAAATCACCATGGTATTCATCATCCCTAGAGTGCTTCTCCTCCATGGAGCTACTTCCTTAATAGACGACACATACCCACATTATCCTTAAATGCCTCTTATCACAAACTGGAATCATTCCATGATCCACACACTTCACATTTTACAACATTAACATACACTACGTAACAACACTTAACAACACTTTGCACGTTTCCATGTGCACACATAACACCGCAATATTGCATCACAACAAAACACATAACACAACGGGAATGGTTCTCTTAGGAACCGACCCAAACATCACTAACACACTGGTGAGCCTAGAGATTGTTGCCAGTCTCATGATAAGCTCGTTACATAACTCGTTACCGTCGTTAAATGAACGGTTAACTTAACACAAGGTGTCTCGGATATAGTGATCCAAGCACACCGAAACAAACATAACATAGTATGCCCCTGTGGCCCGACGTGAGTCAGTAATAGCCTTGGTTAAGCTAAAGGGTAGGTTGGGAACCAAATTGGAAAACAACCAATACATACAGAGAGGATCGAACCTGCTATGACAACGACCCCCATACTCACACGCGTGGCCGGAACAGACCGGACTCCTCACTCCCCCCGTTAGCACTTATTAGAAGTTCAACTTTGAACTTTATCACACAATCACAACATTGAGTTAAGTCTTGTCAGACATACACAAGGGAAGAGAGAGTCATACATTCACATACAAACATCACACACAAACATCACATAACCAGCTCACGCATAGCCGTGGTTAGAACGTTCCTTAAGTCGGAAACGTTATTACCGGATACCGTTCTCTTACGTTTACCTAATAGTGGTTAACTAGCCCTTCAAGCGCATTAGAGGTTACCGGTATCGGCACGTAAACATACAATAACAATAATGACTGTAAACTCGTTTCATGATTTATATCATAACGTGGCAAACATACAGAAAAGCACATTGGCATACAAGCCGGTGTAATCCGTTAGGACACAGGTTGCAAGAAAACCATACCTGTCACCGGAGTCCACTTATCCTGTCCATTTATGTTCCTCGAGCAATTCTCGAACAACTGTTAACACACACGTGTTTCATTAACATCGGGGTTTGCTTGATCATTTAATGTCGATGCTTAATTTTCCCCGTTAACTTACTTACATAATAACATTTTTAATTTGTTTTACTCTCACATTTTAATACAACTTTAACCCACATTGTGCCATTTAAAACTCACCTATGTCCTTAACATCCTTATAACATCATTACCTACCATCCCCATCACATATCATTTCATAACCTTAAACCATGTTTTTGGTCGACCGACCCACGACCGACCCACAGCTGGGTCGGTCCATTACAGACCCCTTTACTTCCTTACAAACATGCCCGTCCGACCCATGTCCGACCCACCTTCTGGGTCGGTCCATGTGCGAACATTTTCCACCTTATTAACTTGACCGACGCCCCATGTCCGACCCACCCTTTTGGGTCGGACCATTACCGAACACATTTCTAACATTTTACAGAGGCTCGACCGACCCACAAACGGGTCGGCCCCTGGGTCGGTCGCCTTCTATACTTACCCAAACTTTGCCAATCTTCACCAAACTTCTCCTAAGGCTCTTAATGTGTTCTAACATCATTTGGCACTTCAAACACACCCTTAAGATATTCTTAAACACTCACAAAACTACTTTTCCTAATTCCTTAAACCTTTACTTATATCTCCACAAAATTCCTAACACTTACAATGTTTTCTCCTTATGATTCTAGGTGGCATTTCACCTATAATGACCACAATACCAAGTGTTTCCTCTACACCTTATCATCACCTCTCAACTTCTTTTCTTACTAACTAAATCTCCTTTTCACAACTTCTTAAACTCCTTACTCAAAACCTTACCTAAACATCATTTATTCTTTGAACACCAACATTACCTAAACCTTAAACAAACTCCTCCAAGACTTAAATACATCTTAAGAATACCCATAGATTTCTAAAACTTCCAAGATATGCCTAAATCCTTGCATCACTCTTAATCACTTTAACACAAGTTTCTTCTCAAGTAAACATTCAATCACCTTTAACACTTCCTAGTTCACCAAAACTTCCTTAAAACACTTAGAACTTCTTACACATTTTCCCAAATTTGGCCATAGCTCCTCTTGTATATCTCACATCCAAACACTTAGGTTTTTACCTTATTCATTCAAAACACCTAAAATCCATCAAACACATTTTATACACAAACTTCACACATTTTGCACCACATCACAATATAGTGCATAACTTAAATTGCTTGGCACTTAGGCCCTTAAATAACATGGCTCTTAGGCCCTTAAATTGCATAACCTTAAACACTGAATTTCCCACATAAATAATGCCTTTGACCTGCAAATACATACACCAAAACATAGTTCTTTTACTAGTCTCCTTGAGAACATTTTACTAGTCATTCACCATTTGCTCTTTAGGTAGTTTAATAAGCATTTATAAGCTCATTTCTCCTAAGGCATTAAAACACATTGAGATAGCTTGTTTACTTTCTCACAACAATTTTTCTTGATTCCTTTGTAAACCGGTAGGGACATTGTGGTCCCTTTTCAACTATTAAACATTATACAAAAACATAGAATGAGTATTCAAGCATTATGCTTCTCCTCATTGTAAACCCTAGTTACACATATGTTTAGACACATTAAGGTAATTGTTTTACCTTGGAATTGGAAGAGAACTTGAATAAGTATCAAGAGAGGACTCCTCCTAGCCCTTGGAAGATTCAAATGAGCTAAAACAAGCAAGATAATACACCATTGTGAGGTGAATTTTTCGGACAACATGTGAAAATGGAGGAAACATGGATTTTTCTTTGAGTTTTCCTTACCTTGAAGCAAAGGAGAACAGAATATGGTGAACAGAAAGATGAGCTCAAGCTCCTCCCATGGTGGTTTCTCTTGGCACCGAAATGGAGGTTTTGAAGTTTAGACAAGATTGTAGAGCTTGGCTTAACTAAGAGAATGGTGGTGTTTGTTTTTGATTTGGACAAGAGAGCAAGATTTGACAAGAGTTCAAAGCTTGGTTTCAATGGTGGTGTTGGTGTGCTAGCCAAACCGTGAGAGAGAGCAAGAAGGGAGGGAGAGAGAGCAACCGTGTGAATGAAGAAAGGAAGGGAAATGAGAGAATGAGATAGAACTTACTTTTTGAAGATATTTAAGTCTTAAAGCAAATAGTAACTATGAGTCACATTTATTTACTTAACAAGTTAACATACTTGGTGACTCCTCACTACAAAAACCGGCCCCCTTTAATATAACAAGGGTATTTTAGTCTTTGTTTGTCAATTTAATTACTTAACATAACATATGTTATATACTAGCTTGTAAAAATTACTATTCACAAATACAAGGCACATAGAAGTGAAATTTTTGATTTCCCACTAATATGGCCACCCAAATGTGATACTATATAGTACACATGTTAATTAAAGAGTAATGATGGACATTTAGCCATTCAAAACTCATTTACAAGACAATTTTTCAAAAACGTGCTTTAAGACTCCTTAAAGCACATTTTGTGTTTTAACTTGTTTTCAAGCTTGGTTTTCTTTAGTAATTGATTTAATATGTTCATTAACATATGAATAAGGTATAGGTATGACCATTAGGTCTTATACACATTCATCCCAAGCTTAGAGCACATTTTTGCTCATATTGACTTTAAGGTATTTCCTTATGTTTTATTTGGTTTAACTGCCCACCAAAGTTTCTTAAGGACTTATTTAGCCTTATTAAATCATAATTAAATGTTATCAAGTCTTGGTAGGCTCTTTGGGTCCTAACCAAGTTCACTCATAGCTTAGAGCATGTTTTTGCTCAAACTGTGTCTTAATGCTTTATTGCATTTATTATGGTTTAAATTGTTCACTGATGTCATTAAGGCACTTTTTAGCCTTTACATACCATAATTTGATATTTAAACCACATATCAAGGTTTGGGGTATTTCAGTTTTCTTCGGGAATCATTCCCGTATATTAATTAGGCATGAATAAGCCTTTGGAATCCACATAATACTCTAACCTAGGTCTCGTACCTCCTATGGTTATATAACGCTTATTTAGCCTTTTTCGCTTTTTAAGCGTTTTTCATTTCTTTTGGATTTATTTTCCTTACCAAAATTACTTAGGCACAATTAGGCCCTTAAATATCATATTAGAATAATTTAAATCACTATTATTAAGTGTGGGGTATTTCAATCTACCCCCTTAAGGAACTTTCCCCTCAAAGTTGTTCAAGGTTGTAGGATTACTATACTCACTCATTCAGACATGTCTAATGCCAAAAGTCATGCACTCCTCATCCTTATAATTCCCAAATCTGCTACTCAAGGTCTCTATATACCATACCATGCAAATATACTACAATCACTCCGATCCGCATTACAACCAACCATCTGGTTTTACTCTACAAGGTTTACACATACATACAATGCAAGGCTATCCCAAAGCCATGCAATACACACTACGATCCCGCAGGCACTCAGGTCATCTAGACACAGGACTCCTCTACGTCCCACTGCCCTTGGAATAATACAACATGATACACCACCACTGTTCTCTGGTATAGGCTTCAACCAAATCCTTATTCTCAAGTTTGAAGGAAATCCCTTCGCAACCACTAATTAGGAATCTTTCTAAACACAACAACTCCAAATTCCAATTTATGTTCATTACATCTATCATATACATGATTCTTGTGACCACTTGAGGGGAGCTTCAAGAATCATTCGACCCTGATGTGATCAGCATCAGTGTTGAACTATATTTCCACCCCAAGTGGTGTTCGGTTTCCCTTGATCTGATCAGGATCAAGTTTGACTTCCCACAACAATTTCAAATAACCAAATAATTCAATTATTTCCATTTTCTGTCTTTTTACTCTTCCTAGTCATGATTACAAATTCACACATCTCCAAAGGATGGAATTCAGCCCATC
Source organism: Limonium bicolor (assembly GCA_023374045.1). Taxonomy (NCBI): domain Eukaryota; kingdom Viridiplantae; phylum Streptophyta; class Magnoliopsida; order Caryophyllales; family Plumbaginaceae; genus Limonium; species Limonium bicolor. The sequence goes on from JAIOTZ010000303.1 coordinate 27,463, forward strand.
AATCATCCTCAATCTACTTCCAAATACTTTACTTCGAGATTCAATGCCTACGGGCTCATTTCATCGACTTTTGCTACTTCCATCCATTACTCTCCATCATCTCAAACAATCTAACTAAGGAATACATTACTTGTGGGATTCAATCGTCCTCAATTTACTTCCAATGACTTACCTAGGGATACACTACTTATGGAATCCATTCATCGATTACTCTCAATCATTTCATACGATTTCTTTAAGGGATACAATACTTGTGGAGCTCCGTCCACTACTCATTCTCAATTGTCTCAAAACAATCACCTAGGGAACTCAATTTCCTCTAGGTTCTACATCAGTTTTATACCGACTCATACATCGTAATGCCATGTCTAACTTTAAATAGATATACACTATAGGGATTGCAATTCCCCAAGAGTTTCTCTACTCTTCTTTACTAATACTCTTACACTGGAGTTACAAGATAGGTATATTTTTATATTCATAATATTTGCATTACTTGTGCGCAATACCCATAACTAGGCTATGAATGGTGCATATGTTTATGTAACATACATACCAATCATCAAACGATTCTTATTTGTGCTATACACATTATGGTTTACGTGTTTAATACATGAAACTTACATTAAGCGATTTTTCGCTCTACCCCCCTTAAAAGTGATTACGCCCACGTAATCTACCATATGTGATTATTGAACATTGGTTCACTCAATTCGGGCACTCTGAAGCATTTTAGCTTCCCTACAGTCTATTACTCAATGTATTCTGGTCAAACGGGTCTTAACCATACTAATGGTTTAGTCCCTGCACCAAGAATTCCTATTGGAGTTTATTTAACTCATAATCGATTCGATTCTAGCCTATCAGGCTTCAAGGCATTGATAGCTATTCTCTCATACTTACCGGGTATATTAAACGTTTAAGCTAGGGCCCACTAGCTTCTGCTGCGTGACCCTGATAACTTGGGTTATTCGCCCTTCTTGGTATCCTTAACGTGCGACACATCACCTTTTTATCCCTCCTATTGTGGGAATAAAGTTTATTAACCAAGTGTGGTATTCTTTAACCGTGTGTGAACTCAATGAGTTTTAGATTTATAACAAGCTCTCTAGCAATCTATTTTACATACTATTCGTACTCCCATGATTATTCACTGTGTTCCTCCGACTTATTGTCATGTGAGGTTAAGTCACTACTTAGTTGTAGTGCTTCCTCTGTTGTCAGTTGCTTCTGAATTATACCAGCTTTTCTGGTTCCATGCAAGTGTTCTTTACTTGTATGACCTTGCATTTTATATGCGTCGGCCCTAGTGACTTTCTTAAGTCTCCTTTCACTTTTTATTCCAATGGAATTCACATCTTGTGATTGTTGGTGTGTTTCACACTCTTCGTGCTTCTTTGGCCTTAGGCCGCACGGTTTGCTTCCAAGCTTTTGCTTGACTACCTTATGCCATGTTCGTTGGTGAAACGAAGAATTTACCATGATTTACATTTCCCATATTCCTAGCTATCCCACTAGATCATTCACCGCACAAGTGCAATACCAAAACACTCAGTCCTATAGAGTGCAGAGGCGTAAACGTTTGTCAGTAAAACTCTTATGTGATCGCAATAGGAATGAATACTTCTGCCTGTCATCTCGTATTTACAACTCCGTGTCATTGTGTAGTTATTAACATAGACTGGTCGCCTGCTGCGCACCATGTTCTTATTCGTTACAGAACATTGTTTCCACGTCCTACTGTTTCCACTGTTACATTATATATACCATTTCTTCATGGTGTAAACACGCTGGAAGTTTCCTACGTTCATTTGTATGGCGGTTGTCGTAGCATACCGCAATGTTGTTATTTTAATGTGAAGATGTTCTTCTTCCATTTAGGTTTCATGTGTAGGTTAGCTTACCTCACATTCCTTCATCATTTATGATGCAATTTACCAAGTATCTTGGTTGACCAAGGATGAAGTGATTTGTTGGGTCACTAACTCCTTTGATCTTTGGTCATTCGATGTCACATTACACGCTCTCCCTGCTCGTGCTCGACATTTATGGTCGTCTAAGTCCTGAGCATTGGATATAGGGTCTACCTGTGCAGTTCTACTTTTGTATGTACATTACCGGGACATCCCAAGGGACTTCAAGGGTTTTTCTGGTCCCGTTCTCCAATTAAAGAGTAGTCCATCACTGATAGTGAAAGTTCTTGTTGAGAGGTTTGTTTCCACTCATAAGTCTCATGACAAGGTTTACTATGTTAGTCTCTGTTTATGTACTTCCGCCATTCATACAATGGTTCACCATATGCTTGGTTACATATGGAGTATACTTACTCCTTCAAGTCTCTATGCTCTTTAAGCGATGTGCTTCTACAGTCCACATTATACACATTCTATGTTTGTTTCTAAACCGACCCATCTTTGGTTTTCACAGTTGCTTTCAAAGCCTCTTTCTAGGCGTAGTGGTTTGGAAATCTCATTTCCTTATTCAATTGCCTCTTGGCAATAACTACATGTGCAAGCTTTGTTGTTATGGTAGATGGAAGCCTCTTTCTAAACGTTCACATCATCACCGCATTGGTGGTCTTCGGTTAACGAGAGGTACCTTCCCTCGGGTTTCTCGCAGTGTCCAAGTGTGGACTAAACTAGTATTGGCATTATCATGATTCTTATGCCTCTGTGCTTCCATTTGTACAGAAGGCATGAAGGGCAATTAAAAGTCCCGTCAATTGTATACTGAGCTGATGCTCCAGTGACAGTGACACTGAGGTAGCCGTTACTCCAAGCCACTCATCATATTGAGTTCAAATTGCGTGATTCGATCGTCGTACTGCTCATCGGCAGTTCTTCTTATTATTCAATGTGGTTCTGTAACCATTTAAATCTACACCATGTAGTTGGTTGGTTTATGGCTTTTGAGCCTTATTGCTGCGAGCTAAGCTCCTTGCAGGCTGTTTATACATGTTTCCACCTCCTTGTATGCCATCATAGGGTTGAAGGTATTTACTAGGCTCCAAGACAAGTTGTTGCATACGCTTCCGTTCATAGGAGGCCCTTTTTGGCAGTATGGTATTAATCAGTGCCTTTTAGTGGTTGGGGGTATTTCCTGTTAAGTGAAATCCCTTCGGTATCCTGACCGAGTGTTCGTTCTAGCTCGTGTGCTCTTATCATGACACTTCGTTCGACTGTTGTTAACTCAGACACCCTTCAAGGATTGCTCCTAGGTGTTGTTAGGTTACGCCGTTACATTTGGCTACTGTTTATGATATGTTATGTCCACTATACCGCCTTGCAGTATCGTATTTTGAGCTATCCCCATTAGAGTTACAACACCTCCTGTTCTTGGGTAAGCTGTTTATACTTTCCCCTAGTGTTCTTGACTGGGTTTAAAATCCTCTCCAATGATGAATTATGCTCCGTGGTAGTCTTTGTATTTGTTCTTGGGAACTCCGTCCTGTTTGTTGAACAATGTTATGTTCATGTTAGGCATTTTCCTTACTGTGTTTAGGCTGGGTATCCCTTCCGGCTGTCATATACTTGCTCGAAGTCTTTGAGACATGTCCAATGTCTATACTTACTAGTTTGCGCTCCTTGCACTTCCTAATCCTCATTGCTTATCTTCAGATGGATTCTCTGAGTTCCTTTATACTCATTACCTAGCTGAGTTCCTTCTGCTTGCTCGTCTGAGGTGTCCAGCTGTTCTAGTTTGAACTTACTCATGGTCCGTAGAACGGAGTCGACTACTTCCCGTGTTTCATACACTACATGTATACATACGTGGGGTACCTTGTTGGTACATTACCACTTACCTGACTATTTGTCAGGCCCGCAAGCTCCTTCGGAGTGCGGTCATCCCACATCCCGCATTTGGGTACACTCGTAGTGCTCGTCACACACCTAGGTGAAGTATTCTATTGTGAAATCCTCTTGTATCATTCTATGATACTCACTGTAATTCTGTTGGTTTGGTTTTAAAAAGAAGGGCTGTGGTTGGTTTTGAAAGGATTTTTTTTTGGGTTTTGAAATAACAGTTCGGTATTAAAAGAAATCCTTCATGGCGTGGCCATGTCTGAGGTCTTGACCAAGTCCAGCTTCTCGCTGACTGGTATGTCCTTTAGTGCAATGGTCAAGCCGTCAGGCCCTTCCAAGGTTTCATTCTTCTAGTTTTTAGGATGTGTGATCCTGTAGTCACTTCATTGCGGTCACGGTACATTACTAAGTACTTGTGGTGCATTAGGGTTCCTCTACATGTTCCTGTTCTTACTGCACTTGCCGTGGCAAGTGCGTGGAACTGTTGGTTTTTGGGTTAACCTATACCGGTCACGGTATTGTTTCCTCGCATATTTGGTAGCTTTGTCAGCTCTTACCTTGATCAGCGGATCTCTTACTTAGGTTAATCAGTCTTCTGAGTAACTTCTCAATGATCTCGACATGGCTGTCATAGATTAGGGTGCTTCTGCAATCCCGGGGATTCCTATTTATTTGGTTTTGTGTTTTCCTTCTTGCTCGTTCCCACACGTTTACAGTGGTTACCGAGCCTTGGCTTGTTTAGGCACTACTATTGTAGTCCTGTTGGATTATATCCCGTGAACGTTCTCGTAGCTGTCTAAGCATACTGGCCAGGTATTGTAACCTCTTGGCATTACAGTTTTGGAGTTAACCACTCCCGACTACGTCCGTAGTCAGATAGTATACAATTGGTGGTATTATCTAGCTATTATTGCCCCGTAGACTTGTGTCTCGGGTTCCGTTACTGTTCCTTTCTCCATTTCATTGCACGCTTAGTGCTTCTCTTCCCACTGCTGCTTGACTAGCCAGGTTTCGCAACTGCTAAGCACGTCGCCCCATGCTATTGTAAGTTGTAGTCTCCTTATGGTTAAAGTACTCATTCTACCGCTATTAAGTGCGGGTGTTGTTGTTCAACTGGGGGCCATTCCCGGGATTTCCAATTCTTGGAATCTACTATATAACGGATTCTTATTTCCCGTAGGATTATTTCGCAATTGCCAGATCGGGTTTTCCGAGTATGAGACGACTTTCCTTCTCTCTAGCGTTCTTTCTCAAGTTATACAACGGGGATGCGGAGGGCGGGTCTGATATTGTACGTATCCGGTACACACTAGTGGTTCCTAACTAGCGTATCTCTAACGCTATGACTCAGCCCTTAGCCCTAAGCTTCTAATTCATCACTCGGTATTTCCTAAACTCGGTATTTCCAGTCATCAGAGCGATACTTCGCTCTGATACCACTTTTTGTAACACCCCTACCACTAATACCGTCATTACCGTCTAATCTCCTCATACTTCCATACTTACGCAGAGGATACTTTCCTTACACAACGGTGGGTGATACAATGCCGTTAGCCACCCACGTGACTAACAAGGCCTACTACTACTTACAGCATCGGTCTGATGGACAGGAATGCCCGAGTACTACACAATTACAATCTATATTCCAATTACAAACCGAGTACTACAATTCTCCATTCAATACAATACTCCATACTTACAATACAATATACCGAGTTTACTAAGATCCAAATCCAAATACAACAATTCTTTCAAGTTTATACATACTCACTAGGAGTCTAGAATCTACCCATTCCTCACGACTACATACTTTCCAACTACTTAATGGTATACCCCTTGGTGGGTACACCGACACCTCAAAGGCTACAAGCCTTATACAATTCTCTACTATCTACCATTCATCCCTAGCTATCTAAGCATAGCCACCGGTCTCTTACTACGACCACAACAGCTTCGGGTACCTGTAAAACAAAAATTGTGCCCCAAGGGGCTCAGCTTACGCTGCATATGAAATCCGCATACCCCGCGTACTAGCGAGGGTACGCCGACTACTTAGGTCGAATACATGCGATTCATTTTACTTATACATACATACATGTTTTTATTCTTAATACTACAATACATCACAAAGCATACATACATACATTTCAATACATACAAGGAAGACATTACAATTCAACCATTCATACTTACCATTCCGGAGATACACTTCTCCAATACATACACAGTACTTGTTAGCTTCTTTACACACCCGGGTTAATCGGGTGTACATTAATCTTTTACTCAAGGTCAATGACTTACACTAGCCAAGACCATTACTCATACAATACTTTACATACTTACTTACTTACTCAAGTCAAGTCGGTGTGACCTCCGGGCAGGGACTACACCGTCCCACCACCGGGCTTTAGGGTGGCTCACCAATCTTGGATGCTACCCATTTAAGGGGTTTGGTCCATAGAAAGGATTCAGGCCAGGAATCAGATCCAACCTCTTGTGTCTCCTTATCCTCACGCGTGGCCGAAGCTATTTCGGACTTCTACTCATTCCATTTTACTCATTACTCAAGTTAGGAGTTAGGTGGTTAGGAATTAGTAGAAGTCATCACATCCATACCAAGGAATAATACATTACACAAGTACACAACAAGATACACATACATTTCATTTCCATCCATCCATTTCATGAATTATACATGAGAAGGGCAAGAATATGACGAAGACAAAAGGGTCAAAGCGGTCCAGATTGAAGCCCCCGGTCCAGACCCCGGGCCTCCTCCAGGACCTTGTTCGGGCTCCAGTTTGGGCACCAAACATCAATCCGGGTCCTAGGCCCCATAACCGGGTCCCATATTCTGGCCCCGCACTACCATGATCGGGCCCCTTATTCCGGCCCCGTGCCCCATGACCGGATCCCGCATCCCACACTTTGGGACCAGAAGGCTTTACAAGGAGAGATGTACCAAAATTAGAAGGGTTGCCCCAATAAAATAGTACCACATGTACAAGGGTTAAGAGGTAGACTTCACCCTAGAAAGCCTATAAATAGAGATGGGAGGCTCACTTGTAAGGGGACACATTATTAGAAGAGAGAGAAAACACTAGAAAGCTCTCTAAAGTTGTAATACCAAAGAAGGGAACAAAGATATTGTCTAGAAGTGGATGTAGGCCGGATTATAGGCCGAACCACTATAATTCTTGGTGTTCTGTACTTTTGTGAGATTAGAGGGACCAATTATGTATTTTCATTTCGCGCCGTCTGTGGGAAACAAACTGCTTTTATAAGTAACCACGATTTACCACAAGATTGAGAGTTTGTTCGGTAAATGATCGGGGTTGTTCGAAGGGATTATGCGATTGTTGAGTTGGAGAAAAAGTTGAGAGTTGTAGAGATCGGCTTAGCCATGCGCACAACCAAATACGAGAGATTCATAAAGTTCGATTCTCCCAACATAACCAAGACAAGATTCAACTCATCCAGGAAGATTGAAGGAAGGAAAGCACAAAAATTCACTAAAACGGAGCTCAAAGTGGGATCAAGGCAGAACATGATCGGTTAATCCATTAATCCTCAAAAATTACCGCCGAAACATCAACAAATCAAAGGAGCAAATCAAGATCGAAGCACCAGACTGATGATGCCGGTCCGATTTCGTACCACGATAAGAGACGACGTGGAAGAACAAAAGGACGAATGGAAGGATCTGGCACAATCAGGGGCTGCTGGACAACTTCAAAGAATCAACGCGTTTCTAGCATTTGTCAGACCACGCCTGAAGATTATCAGTCGAAAAAGTAGAAGATCAAAGAGATTCGTCAAAAATTCATCTACATCTTGCAATCAAACTCCGATTTCCCAACCAAGCTTTGTCGAAAGTGCAAGGGAGACAATCAACGAGAGCCATAAAAGGTTGCCTAAAGCTAAGTAGCTCGCGAAGTTGAAGCTTCGACGTCTCGTGGAGATCCAAGAAGAAAGGCCGGATATGGAAAATGATATGTGGCGGAAGTGAAACCGGTCGGAGAAAGAATTACCGAGAATACTACTAGTTCCGGCACCAATTGACGATGGAGAAGCTTATCAATACTACTAGTTCCGGCACCAATTGACGATGGAGAAGCTTATCAACAAACAAAGAAGCAATCAACCACCAGCGACAAAAAAATTGATAAAATATTTAATCTCGCTCTCTTTTTCACACTCTCAACAATTACATTTGATTTAAAGCAATCAAAATTTGAAGCTAACTGTGCTTGTTCTGAAGTAGGAAAGTGACCGGAGGCATGCTTACAAGGATCGAAAAGGATGACTCCAAAATGGAGAAATCTGGGGCTAGGCGAGGAAGATCGACAGGTACGCAAGCTTGGATTAGTCAAATCAGGAAGAGAAGCTTGCAACTTCGAAACGTCTGTCCCTGTGGAACCCAGGCACATAGACCAGGCGACATTTTCTTCTGGTCAAGCGTCCCCTGGCCGGAAGATAGCCAGACTTCCTTGGCCGCATCTCATCCCATGACCGGAAGATAATTCAACTTCCATGACCGGAAGGCATCTTCACCCATGTAACCATGCGGATTTACGGTGGAATCCCAGTGGTAGATCCAAAAACCAGACAGATAGATCGATGACGAATAAACATCATGGCTATGCACCGACAACAATCAAAACGGAGGAAAAGAGAGATCCCAAAGCCACTGCGGCTAGAAGTTACTTCAACCAAGTCAGAAGGTTAAGGAGTAGGAAATTTTACGCCAATCGACATCAATTTGTTTGAAGACCGAGAGATGATGACCGGAAGCCCATGACTGGAAGACAGCTCGACTTCTTTGGCCGCATCTCATTCCTTGATTCTCTTCGCCGCATCGATTCCCTTGGCCGCATCGATTTCCTTGGCTGCATCTCATTTCTTGGCCGGACTTCTTTGGCCGCATCGACTCCATTGGCCGCCGCACCTCAGTCCTTGGCCGCACCAACTTCCTTGCCCGCATCTCAGTTCCTTGACCGGAAGCCGGATGACAACGGCCGGAAGCTCCTTGACCGGAGGCCGGATGACAACGACCAGAAGCAACCATTCGACAACCTCCAAAAGAAAGATACGAGGAATTCCCGAATTTTCATGGAGAGTAAGCCCAGAGCAGAAGCTTTGAAGGTCATATCCATGACCGGAAGACAATTCAACTTCCTCGGCCGCATCCTCAAGTGAAAGGCCGGACGATGTCACCAACTAAGAGCCACGCAGCATCTTCCTTCCAGGATGGGTCGAAGTCTCAAGACCAAGCTAAGAAACAAGAATTCTCCAAGGCTTTGACAATCGATAAAAATATGAAGCAAGCAACCCTCAAACTGAGATAAGTCCATAAATCTTGTAATACTGGCTTAATTATCTGTTATGTGTTGAGCTTGATTGTCTTTTGTCTCTTCTTAAGACTTGCGCCTCGGATTTCCAGAGATGTGCTTACTTTTGATTGACCAAAAATCTTTTCTCATATCGGAAATTTAAGAATTTGATAAAACATCGGCTGTTTTACTACATGAGCACAAGGATAATGTCCATCTACTTTTTACAAATGACTTTGCTGTTGTTTGACACGCATTAGCCAGTATTATATAGGACAAACATTGTGATGCTTCAGTTATATTTTCACAGAATATCCGTAAGTCCAAATGCGTGTACATCTTCTACCTAAATTCTTATTAAAACAGTAATTTAGTATTAAAATTCCATTTTGTTTGACTTAATTGAGCTTTATCCGTATCAGGCTGAAGTTAACAAACATGGTACTTCTCGATTCTGCTCCATTGTTATTATTTACACCGCTGTTGACTATCTTTAAAAAGCTTTAGTGCAAAAAAAAAAAACTGTTGATACATTGCTGTTATATGACATGCATGAGGAGCTTTGTGGCTTTGCCTAAGAATCTGAGATGGGATTCTCAGTTCAGATCCAAGCAGCAAGGTAATGATTCTAAAAAGTCTATACCTAAGAAAGCATATGTCGGATCATGGTGAGAATTTGAGTTATAAAATTAATTCTCCTGCATATAAATCAAAATGATTTGTTTTAACTTCTGCAAGTTAGAGGCAATATCTCTGACCTTTGACGATTGTGTTGTTGATTTCAAAAATTGTGTTGTTGATTTCAGTAGTTCCTATATGCACAACTTGAATATTTCAAAATATGGACTTGATTATGCTGCTTTCGCGAAGTTGATTATGTTATTTTTTTTATCATAGTGGTGTTTGGCTTTGATAAATCGCATTTAAATCCGTCTGGAGCCAAGGAAATGGTGCCGTTAAGGATCTTGATTGTTTTTTATATCAATTCCAGCAATGCTTATTTTGTAAACTACAGCATGGCATATTAAGAAGCCTGCTCTTGAAATTTTAATAGAGCGTTTTAAAAACTGATTTGAACGAAAACTATCAGGGACCAAGATGCATTCATGGTTAAATCAAATATCTGATATCTATTTTTACATGGTGACACTTGCTTCTCTCAAATACTCTAGGATTCACATGGAACTAAATTTTCTTGCTTCTAAAAATATTTTGTTTACCAGAGGGCATGATCGATCTTTGAAAAATTGTGTTGTCACATTTGCATTTCTTAAACTATGTTTTAGATGTAAGCAAAGCCTATATGGCTTAAAGTTCTACTGTTTCTGTTTTTGACCACCTAGATAATGCTTATTTTCTAGCAAGGATAGAAATGTTTCTGATTGTTAAATGATGAAGCTAAATAAACAAAAGAGCAGATCAACAAAGGAAGATGTGACTTTGATTAAGGTGGAAACCAGACACCAAAAAACAAGTCAACCCTATAACCAAGTCGGAGCACGTCAAATATTAAAAGATATGTAAGATTTTCACCAACGAAGGAGCAAAGAAAGGATGGAGGACTGTGGTAGCAGCCGAAGGCCACAAAGAAATGCCAAGAATTAACTACCAAGATAAGTTTAATACTTTCTCATATCAGTTTATACAAAATCGTCCAAAAATTTACCTCAGTTTCTATCTCTATCTTACTTTGGCTGGTTTACTGTTGGGGTCTGCTTTGTATAGTCTTCATGTGTAGATTGTTTTGCCGGGTTTCTCCTTGTAAAATACACCATCTTTACTTCAGTTCATGTTTCTGTTTGATCTACACAAAACAATTATGTTGCAACCCGTATGGCTTGTGATTGCTAAGGAAGTTGAGAAGGCATCAACACAGCAACAGCGATATAAACACATTCTGTCTTTTACATCTACTGGGAGCAGTGATCAATCTCTATTTGAAGCTGAAATTTGGCTTAGGAAGTTTTACTTCGAGTCTGATTGCTGATGTGATGCCATTTCTGCCATAATAGAGATCAGCGAGTACTCCAAGTACTTTTTATTGTCTTGGATGCATATACATTTTCTATCTAAATTTTTATTAGGGGTAACAGGTACTTGCCGCAGTACTTCCTTAACCTGTTTTTACTCCTTTGATACTTAGTTTTAGGCCTTCCCTTAGGAAATATTATTTCTGTTTTGACTATGGCAAACATTCATAGTTAGGATTGCATATATGACTTTGTTCTTATTTTGACGGTTACTGCTTCACTGTTGCTTTAATTTTACCCTCATTCATAAAATGTATTATGGCTCAAACAACTCGTTTCTTCTTGGCTCTATCAAGTTTTGCTAAATCTCTTTTAAGGAAAATAATGCATTATAGTTCCAATTCTTTGGACTCTACATATTAATTGAGCTTGATTAGTTGATTAATTTCCTCTGTGAAGTCCCTTACCACCGGTTTGGAGCACTTTTTGACAAACGCTTTGTTAAAACACTGTTCTGTTTTACTGCCCCATGATGATGTTGTGGCTGCCTTTACTTCTGCGGTTAGGGCTAAGAAATATGTGTCTTAGATATCCAATTTGTGATGTTGGTTATAAGTTTGTTTCAGCAGTTTTTACGACTACGAATGATGCGGAATCTGCTTTGGATTGTTCCCTGTTTACAAGTCCTTGTACGGCTATAGCAATCTAGTTTGGCTTGATTCAAATAATCCATGTTTAATTATATTCATGAGTAGCTATGATCACTCCTGCCTAATGCTCTATACACCTCACCTTAGCTCTGCATTTATCCTCTCAGGAACTGTTCCAGTTGTTAAAAACTACTATTTCTTGCAACTATTACAGCTTGCTTTGGTTTCCCGCTTGCGAAATTGTTTTACAACTATATCAGTGGTTTAACCATGTTTAGAATCAATTTCATGTTGTTAGATGCTAAAGATGAGGCTGTTATGTAGCAGTATTTTCAGGCAGCAACCTCCCTAGCTATGTTCTGCCACACAAAGGAAAGGTTGTGAAGATACTTCACAAGAGCTGTAAGACAAGTATACTTCAAAGCACAATAAACTATTTGATTCTAGATACATCAAACCTGAAGTGGTGGTAATACTGTATTCTTTCATGCCGCTAATGTTGTTGCCTCTGCATACCCTTAATAGTTTCAAAACCTTCAAACTCTGCTTGCTGTCATGATTGATCTAGTATGATAAAGCTGATCCGAAGACCGTCAAGGATTTTGCATGATTAATCTTGATTGATTGCTCCCCAAGTTTTTGTCGGAGTTATGTCTCTGTTTATTGCTGTCGCACAATCAGTACAAGGTAAAAGAAATATTCATGCTTCATCTACTTACTGCACAGCGATATATAGATTTGTTTTTTACCTATTAGAGGTCAGGGGATAAGGGGGTATGATAAGAGTGTTTAGGATCGTAAAAACCAGCCTAGGTTAAGCTCTTGATTACACTCTTTTCTCAGCTACTTTGTTGTTGTTAACTGCCTCATTTTTTATACAATATTTTGATGCACCTTTATAAATCATGCACAACAATGCCTTGCTTGCTTTAGGTTATCATTTTCAATCCTTTGGATGGTCAATACCCAGCTGTTTTTATTATTTGGTAAAAATTTCCCCTTGTCATTACTGCTCCAGTAACTTGGTTACTTCTAGCCACCAATTATCAGTTAATATAAGAGATGCAACTTATACACGCCATTAACAAAGTTCGCCATCAAAATATAAGCTAAATCACATTTTTACTGTAATTATCATTATGTGATGAGCTGTTCCAAGGTAATTCAGTTTTGACGTTTATATTTACTATCAAAAGTATTTACGTTACTAAAAGCACAAGTTCTTTATACTATAAATCTTATAGCATTATGCCACATTGCCCTCGAGTCATGAAGTTACTACTTCTAGTTGTTACGGCTTGGATAAGTACAAATTTTCAGTAGTTTAGCATGCAGGTAGTTGGCCTTTCTGAAAATCGGTTGATTATGCTAAAATCCAAAATCTATTAAAAATTGCAAATAAAATTCATGCATAATCAGGCTGCTATCTGCATCTCTATACTTGAGCGTTAATAAAACGCATTATTGAAATGTATCAAACTGGTTATGTTAGCTTCCCTCTGCTTTTGCTGCTATTAATGGAGCTTCTTCCTACAGATTCTCTATCATGAGTTTGGACTGCTTTTAACAGCAGCTTCGATAAAGTTCTATGTAAGTAGTTTTATGGGCGGGGTCACATCTTACATTTCTACTTAGAAAAAGTGTTCTCTACTAAATTTTGACAAGCACCATGTCATTCACAACTTCATTATGATCTGGACCTGAGACAGTATACAGTTTCAATTAATCATTGCTGCTGTTATGAAAGACTTTTTCTACAGCTCTTATACCAATGCTTCGTACCTTATTTAAAGCATCAATTCTTGCCTTTATGCCTCTGAATGTTCCTATTTTCATGAAATCATGTTATTATGGATCGCTATATCTGTATGCTTCAGCCTAACAAGTCAATGATGAATGCTTACATTGGTTTGCCTTGGTCCTTACTACTATTTTACAATCGGCATTATCTAGCAGATTATATTTACTATTAAGTTTATTCATTCGTAATACTTCTTGTGTGGGTGCCAGCCTTTAGATTTCATAAGCCCAGCCTGATTTACTGTCTCTATCATTCTATTTTGGTGCTTTATATTACTGTTGCATATGCCACACAAATCAGTTTCGTAGGCAATGATTAAAGTTGCCTCATAGTTTTCCTATTTTATGCAGTCATATGAACACGAGTAGGACCTTCAATCTAAGTTGTTAAACTAACTCTCCATTTCATTTTGGTTTCGTACCTATTGGATAACAAGCCTTCTCAATAGTTCATAGTCTTCAGTCATGCTGCTTGGCCATTATACATGAAGCTGCTACATGGCGAATGTTTACACAATTTTTTGACAAGAATCTACAGCACTCGTTCACCACCATTCTCAAATGGCCCAGGACATGATAGAGGTAATCATGACTTTGGGCTGTACGAATCGGAGACAAGTTTTTTCTCTTCCAAAGTTCTGATGCAGGATAACAAATGCTCCACCAATCTGAACAACTGCTGAGCAAAGGAACCCTCTATACAGTGAGAAAATTGCTGGCAAATGAGGAGGAAAATTCAGCAGACCCTAGGATCAATACCGAATGGCATCGTGGTTCCGGCCAGGACACAAGCCGACATGTTCAGTCCCGGGCACTAAAGCACTGAAATATTCACTACAAACCATACAACCTCATTGTTTTGGTAGGTTACATAGCAAGGTATGAGGGCGGTAAGCTCGGTATAAATTGACAACCCATTTCCTGCTTATTTTACAACACTACTCATATGCTCTTATGCAGCCCCACTGCACTTATGTTACTATTGCAGCACTCTGAAGTTACAGCTGTTGCATGAAAATATCTTGACAAGTTTTTTAGACAGCACTTCATCTCCGGTTAATATATGCCTAACTTGGTATCGATTTATATAAGACTGAGAGCTAATTTGAAGTCTCATGATGCAATTTATCATTTCTGAGATCAAGCATTGAATGGGTGCATTATATATCCTCTGATATTGCTTCGCAATAATTTAGCTTTTGAAGTTTTTGCTTCTCTAACTTTGAACATAAGTGTTGGTGCGTTACCAAAATACACTAAAACTCATTACTATTCTACTTACCTGGTTATATACTGATGTCTAAACCTGAGATGTCATGCATGACAAAACTCTTTTACTCTCGGTCTATGTCGTTTGATCGGTAAATAAGAGGGCCTTTAATTGATTGTTGTTCCCTGTTGCTACTGTCTTACTCCATCTGTTAGGCTGTTGTTTCAAGCTCCATTTAAACATTGTTATTTTACACTTTAGGAACTGTTGTACAGCAATCCTTTTGCCACTGTTTGCTGGTTTAAAAGGGGGTATATTGCCACATACCTACACTCTGAAATTGCAGATATTGCATGATAAGGTTTTAAGCAGGTTTTCGCACAGTAGCTCCTCTAGTCATGATCTGTTATGAGCTGGCAAGCGATTCATATCACCACTATTTAATAGCTTCGTGAGTATTGACCTATAACTTTGAACCACTTTTAGGAGCAGATTTGTTAAAACTGCTTAGACAATAATGACACTTTGAGATAAGCTTGTTTTGCCACTAATGCAACTTTTGCTACCGTCTTTATGCTAGATTCTGAGGAACATTTGCCCCCGAATTGTGAGGATATTCATTCTTGTTTTTATGCTGCAAATTTGGTGCTATAAAGTATCTAGCATGAAAGTATCATACTTTTGTTCCATGCTTAGAAGTAGCCGATTTATAATACATAAATAGTGTTCAGATCTACTTCAGTTTCGCTTGATTTTGTGCCACCTCTTTAACATGGCAAGACCTGCTTGAAAATGACCATTCTCTTAAAACGCTCATACACCATTCTGTTTTATTGCTCCATGATATTGCGGTTAAAATCCTACATATGGAAACAAAATGCCTTGCCTGCTCTTGTCATGCTTTTTGGAAATAGTGTTCATAACTCACCCACTTGTCTTGCTCTTCCCGGGTACTATGTCACGAATATTGAGCTGTTGTTCAGACAGTATTTAGGCTAATTTATTGCCTATTTTTTCAGCTGACAAACAGGCATGATGAGAATATTTAAAACTCATAAAACCACCTTGAGTCAAGCTCTTGATTATCTTGATTATAGAATGCTTCACTCAGCATTAACTAAATGCATAATTCTAAATATGTTTGATACCCCCACCATTGCATACCATCCGAAAGGGTATATGGTTACCAGGCTTATCTATTATTACATAAGTCTATTGAGCTTGACTGTGATTTATGCTCAATTACAAACTGATTGGATGTCTTAAACTCTTTATCATGTGCAACATGTTCTACTCTGTCTCAAAAGAGCTAACAAAGTTTTTAAAGAAAGTGCAGGTATTTTTTACCAGGGGGCTGATCACCCCCTGAAGTATTCAAAGAAAGCGAGAGCAAAGGCCACCGAGCCAAGAAAGTAACACCTACCCATGGACTTTCTTCATTAGAGTTACATATCCATGGTGAAAAGAATAGGCCAACGACCCATAAGTAAGCCGGCCAACGAGCCGCAGACTATCACGCCTTGAAAGTAAAAGAAAGCACCGGCCAACGAGCCGCAGGTTATCACGCCATGAAAGTAAAAGAAAGCACCGGCCAACGAGCCGCAGGCTATCACGCCTTGAAAGTAAAAGAAAGCACCGGTCAACGAGCCGCAGGCTATCATGCCTTGAAAGTAAAAGAAAGCACCAGCCAACGAGCCGTAGGCTATCATGCCTTGAAAGTAAAAGAAAGCACCGACCAACGAGCCGCAGGCACTTGTGCCTTGAAAAGTAACACTTTGGGTTGAAATGAAACCTGGCCATCGAGCCAACAAAAAAAAAGAAACCCATCTCTGGACCCATCAGGAGCTCTGGTGGCCTGTAGTGGGTGCATTGTTAGGTGTGGGACGCCGCACCATACTTGAATCACAAGTACCATCCTTTGGCTAGCATGAGCAAGGTTGGGAAAATATATTATCTTTGTTCTCCCTTTAAGGGAATTATCATCCTTTGGCTAGTATAAGCAAAGATTTAATCATCATATGATTTTATCCTTTCAAAAAAGGGAATGGTTCTTATTAAAAGAACCATTGGTCTTCTTTATGAAGATCTCAGGGGATTCAACCATCAAGATGCCATCGGATTCATCCATCAAGATATATTGTCTCAAAGATTTATGTCCCAGAATTTCCAACTTGTCAGATCCAGAAGAAAGACACTTGTGGTACTTTTGATTGTACTAATTGTACTGACTTTTTGTAAGTTCATGTTTCTTTGTAAAAACTAAAGAAAAAGAACTTGTGGGACTAAGAGATAGGAGAAAGGAAAAAGAATGTAAATTTCTATCTTTCTTTTTATGTAAGTTCCACTTTTATAAATACCAAAAAGTAGAACTTGTGGGACTGATGAGAAGGGCAAGAATATGACGAAGACAAGAGGGTCAAAGCGGTCCAGATCGAAGCCCCCGGGCCTCCTCCAGGACCTTGTTCGGGCTCCAGTTTGGGCACCAAACATCAATCCGGGTCCTAGGCCCCATAACCGGGTCCCATATTCCGGCCGCGCACTACCATGATCGGGCCCCTTATTCCGGCCCCGTGCCCCATGACCGGATCCCGCATCCCACACTTTGTGACCAGAAGGCTTTACAAGGAGAGATGTACCAAAATTAGAAGGGTTGCCCCAATAAAATAGTACCACACGTACAAGGGTTAAGAGGTAGACTTCACCCTAGAAAGCCTATAAATAGAGATGGGAGGCTCACTTGTAAGGGGACACAATATTAGAAGAGAGAGAAAACACTAGAAAGCTCTCTAAAGTTGTAATACCAAAGAAGGGAATAAAGATATTGTCTAGAAGTGGATGTAGGCCGGATTATAGGCCGAACCACTATAATTCTTGGTGTTCTGTACGTTTGTGAGATTAGAGGGACCAATTATGTATTTTCAATACAAACTAAATGTTCAAGGCAATATAACTGGAACAATGTAAAACAAGCACAAGTAGGTGCATTAAAGTCCGATTCATGCATTTATCTTATTTAGGTGATCAAATAAGCACACAAATCGGGGTAACCAGGTTAGGATACAGAGCTTGAGGAAATCATACCCTTCACCGTGGTTAACTTTACCGGGTGTTCCCATGTTCCTTGGTTCACACTTGTTCACTGATAATGTTTCAAACATAATTATTAATACTATGTTCATATGGTACGTAAATACTTACTACTCCCGTACTTACCCCGTTGTCCCGTTATGCTTATGTTCTTACTTCTCACTCACTTCATACACTTGTTTACACTTCTTAGGACCTTTACATACCACCAAACAAGGCCTTAACAACTTCTAAAACCATTACCATACAATCCCCCATGTTTAGAGCTCTTTAAAACACTCATGACTAAATTTTGGGGGTGGTCCGGGACTTGGTCCGGACCCAAGGTCCCGGACCATTCATGGAAATCACTCTCGGCCGTTTTTAACTGTTGGTCCGGGACTTGGTCCTGGACCTAGGTCCCGGACCACCTGCAGTTTCTACTCTCGACATGTTTTTTGATGCGGTCCGGGACTTGGTACATATCCTAGGTCCCGGACCCTGCTAAAATCTGCTACTAGGTTGATTTTTCAACCCCAAATCAACCCTTAATCCACCTCTAATCATTCCATAATCTTTCCACATGTTTTATACATGTTTAAACACACTTAAACACTCCTTAAAAGTCCTTAAATCATTGGTCCAATCCTTGCTCAATTCTTGCTTAAGGTCTACATTTTCATTCTTGCATTTTTACACTTTGCACACTTGTGCATTCCTAACTTCCTCTTGGTGGGTTGCTACCCTCTACCAACTTCACCAAATTGCTTATTGACCATTACAATTCTATCCTAGAAATATGCACTACCTATACCCAAGTCAAATCTCCATCTTCAAGGTTACAAACACGAACTATTTTTCTTGTTTTTCCAATGCATTTCACATGCTATTTGCTACAGATTTTTACACACTCTACTCCCATCCTCCAACTACCATTCCATGGTTACTAAACATCTCTACTCAACCCAATACACACCTTGGTTCTCCCATTCACCAAGTCATCCAAAAATGCACATTTCCTACTAAACTTTTGCCATAGTTTGCCTACAAATCTAACTTATCCACTTTCATCCATTCTTACCAAAATCATTCCTAAACTAGCCACACCCATACAAGGGTCCTACCAGCAATCAAGGCAATCATATTTACCAATACTTCCTCATACAACAATACCAATACACATACACAAATTATTTGGCTCTAAGGCCTTCAATCCAAACATTAACTCACAAATACTCTCAAACTTCCATCAACTACAATACTAGTACAACATTTTGGGTTCTTTCATTAATTTACCCATTCCCATTATTCTAATGCATTAAAATTAGCATTAGGAAGGATTTCTTACCTTAAGCTCATAATTCCTTCTTTTCTTTTCCAATCTCCTTCTTCTCTTTCTCTTGCTCAAAATCGGTCAAATGGGGAATGGAGTTGTCAACTCCATCCCAACACCCAAATTAAAAAAAGGATATAATTAAACTTCTAATCCTTTAGAATAACATTAATCCAATGAAAGGTTTAAATTACCATAAGTTAGGGTTTACCTTTTTGGAACTTTTAAGAGGGGTTTTAGCCCTTGATTCAAGAAGGTGATCCCACCACCATTGGAAGGTTGAAATGGTGCTCAAAAGAGAGAGAAATATAGAGCATTACAAATGGGGAAAATCGGTTACAAAGAAGAATGGAGGAAACATGAGTTTTTCATGGAGATTTTTACCTTAATGGAGAGAGGAGACTTCAAGCTTTGATTTGTTACCATTTTCTCTTCAAATGGGGAAAACCCATGGAGATGAACTTCCTAATTTTGAAATTCGAAAAAGAGAGAAGTGTAGAGCTTGAGGAGGGGAGTTCAAATATGTGGTTATTTTTGCATTTGGAGTTCAAACGGAGCTTGAGCATGGAGAAGAAGAGATGCTGCCATGGGGGGTTGGTGAAGCTCCAAAATCGCCAGCAACATGGGGGAGAAGAAGAGAGGAATCGGCTGGGAGAAAAGAAATGGGAGAGAGAAGAGAGAAATGAGAGTCAAGAGAGTATGTAAGTTGATTTTTACTTTTTCTCCCTTTTTGCTTTTTGACTTCTTTATTTGCTAGCTAGTTATATGTGTGTGCGAGGGAGTTATTTAACTCTTAATAACCGGCCCCACACAGTAATACTAGTTGGAGCGTTTTTCATCTTTTACAGAAAACACTCATTAATTTACCCGGTTTTGGTACCATTCACTAACCGGGCCCGTTTTTCGGAATTTTCTCGTTTCTTTAATTTTATTGGTTATTAAGCTTCCATTAATGCTTGATTATAGTCATTTAATGAACTATAATTTTTACGGGTTCGTTTGACCACTCAAGGTCACGTTTTTGGGTTTCCTTGAAAAACGTGCACTAAAGCTCTATTAGCGTTTTAACACATTATTTGGATCCGTTTTCTTCGAGAATCATTCCTGTATATTAATTAGCCATGAATAAGCCTTTGGAATCCACATAATACTCTAACCGAGGTCTCGTACCTCCTATGGTTATATAACGCTTATTTAGCATTTTCGATTTTTAAGCGTTTCTTCATTTCTTTTGGATTTATTTTCCTTACCAAAATTACCTAGGCACAATTAGGCCCTTAAATATCTTATTAGAATAATTTAAATCACTATTATTAAGTTCGGGGTATTTCATAATGTTTCTAAGGCATGTATTAGCCTTATTATATCATAGTTTAACATTTAATTACCATAGATAGGTTTGGGGTATTTTAGTTAAGACCCCCAAACATGGTAATACCATGAAATTTTTCTTTCAAACCCAAAATTTTCTTTTAAAACTCAAATATTTCTTTTAAACCTCAGATTTTAAAACCAAACTCAGGAGAACCACAATAAGTCATCAAAGGACGATACGAGAGGAATTGACAACCGAATACTTCACCTAGGCGTGTGACGGACACTATGAGTGTACTAAACGAGACGTGGGACGACCGCACTCCGATGGGAGCTTGCGGGCCTGACAGACTTACTCATAGGTTAGTCGGGTAAGTAGTAATGTATCAGTATGGTACCCCATGTATGTATACAGGTAGTGTACGGAACAGGGGAAGTAGTCAACTCCGTACTACAGACAGTAAAGTAAGTTCAAACTAGAACAGTTGGACACCTCAGCCGATGACAGAGGAGGAACTCAGTTAAGCTAACGAGTATAAAAGAATCAGAGAATTCATCTAAGGGAAATGAATAAGAGTTAGAAAGTGCAAGGAGCACAACTTAGTAAGTATAGACATTGGATATGTCTCAAAAATTTCGAAGAGAATGCATGGAAGCTGAAATGAGTACCCAACCTCAAACAATAAGGAAGATGCCTACACAGACCTGTTAATGTTCGATGAATGGGATAGAATTCCCAAAGCAATCACCATGACTACCGGGAATATTATTCTTCACCAAAGAGGATGTTTAACCCGGTCAAGAACACAAGGAGAAAGTACCAACGGTCTACTGATAAGTGTAAAATACATATACTTTTAACAGTATATTTGATTTAATATTCATAATGAATTGGCTTATATTTCACACTTATCTTATAGTTTTTCTACTATTTATATTTTGATGAGAACTGATATATTTTATATGTAAAATGCAGGAAAACTATTGAATTTACATTAAAGATTACAACACAACAAATGATGACATATATACACATTACATGCATACTCATCATGCACGTACACACACGAGGACTGCATGAATGTTGGGCGACGAAATCAATTGAGAGCTGTAACTTGGGCTGCTGGACGTCATCAATATATGGGCTGGATCGGTTAATATTTTGGGCACTCATCTTTTTACAGAGAAGAACACGGACCGAAGACGGAGACGTCGGCTTCAGATATAGAAAAGAAAAAGAAGGGGTTATACAGAGGTTATGCATGCCCATCATTTATTGCCGATCGTAGAATATTAACGCATGCGAGCCACCATCACCATGGAGCAGACCCCCACAGATCTCGATCATCTCCATCGATCGCATACACCTCTACATAACAACTTGTTAGCACCGTAACCACTTCGCTATATATTGACGACGCCCACATCTCACGCACCACGCCCAGAGGGGCAGAGCCTAGGCGCTCTGTTCATCGTCACCCATCATCTTCTTCATCGGTGAACATCCACACCATCGCATCACCACCTCACTTTCACACCTCACCAGAACCGCACCACATCTCTTACTCCATCGACACCAGTCACCACCATCGTCACACCGGCACACTCACGGACTGACCACCGTCATCTATCATTCATCGCGGCCATTCACACCACCCATCACCATCGATCACCATCTTCATTCGCTTTCAACATCGACCCGACACCACCACTCATTTTCTTCATCGCCATTTATACCCTCCCCTTCACATCTCCATTTCATCACCTCACTTCATCATCATCGTCACAACCAGCTTCATCCACATCATATTCGAACACTAACCATCGCTACGACACACCATGTAACACCCCGTCCAAAGCCAATCATGGTTATCATAAAACTTAACACTTAATCGAACTCGTCACAGCGGAAATAACAAACATCGGGACCTTGCCACGGTCTGATCATTAGAATATACCGGCCTTATCGATTACAACACTTATCCAAAATAAACAACCGACCAAATACCACCAACCAACCAAGTATAAGTATCTAAGTCATAATCACAAACTTACATCAGTTTCAATATAAACAGACGGGAGCACAAGCGCAACCCGTACTCAAAAATAAACAACCCATCCTAAGTCTAACCGCTCCTACTCTCGTGGAGTGACTTCATGGGCCTCTTACTTGCAAGTGTAAAAACAGCCCCCAAAGGGGGTCAGCACGAATGCTGGTACTCCCTCTCATGGCCCCCAAGCTAACGGGGCTACGACAACTAATTGTCGATAGCATGGAAATTGATTAAGTACACAAGCATGAAACAAAGTGCAATAAACAACAATCCACAGATGAACATACATAGTTCACACACAATGAACGCCACAAGCGTTCCCTTATCAAGCGGGTTAGTAACCCCCTCCTTAGTCTGGTTTCCTTAACCTCAGTGCCTTATCTTACCTCAATCTTAACCTTAACTTAACCTCAGTATACACACCGTTCCTAGAAAGGAAATGATTGTAGCTTAATCTCAAACCTAGGATTTAGGTGATCCTACCGCACCATCTTAATGCCACCTACCCTGGACGGGAGTCCAGCGTAGCTGAGCCGGCAACCGGCCCTAGGCTACAAGTCCGAAGACAAGTCCTTAAGCGGAGGGCGGATCTGATTCAGATACCGTCCCCCTTTCCTTAGCATGCATGACCGGAGTCAGTCCCGGGTTTCCTCACTCAAGTTCCAGTTAGTAGAAATCTTAAACACCAGGTGTTAGTTAAACCTTAATGGGTATTAACCAACAATTACCAATACTTAACTCTTATTCTTAACTCAGTAAGTACTAAACTTGGTTAGTAACAATCTCAAGTCTCGTGGGTTAGTGTAGAGAAAGCGCATACACAACGAGAACAAATATAACCGGTTGCATGCTTTATCTTGTCTTAGTCATAGCAAGTAAACAGATAGCACACAAGCTGAGGGACACCTCGTTAGCAAGCAGGTCACAAGAAAGATTGTACCGTTCACCGTCGTCTGTTGTTTGTTTAACCTTCTCCGAGGTCCCTATTCACAAACCTAAAACATTGATTCATTTTTTGGCCATTAGTTATTTGCACCTTACTTAACTCACTTAGTCCCTAAAGATTCCCATTCAATACCCTCTTAAGTCTTTGTCACTCAATCTTATAAACTTAACTTTAAACAATAAAGTTCATACTTAACTTAGCTTAATCCCTTAGGTTCTTAGGTTCCTATTCATTACTACCCTACCAATGGCATACCCTAATACCAATCATCATCCTTAGAATTTAAAATTTCTTTTTTTTTAGGCTCGACCGAACTTACCGACCGACCTTACCCAAGGTCGGTCCATTCCAGATCTATCACCGTTTGAAAATTCTACCCCGACCGACCTTGCAAGTCCGGTCCCCAAGGTCGGTCCATTCCTGAGAGTTTTCCCCGTGGAAAATTTAAGTCTGACCGAACTTGCCAAGTCTGGTCCTATGTTCGGTCGATTCCAGAGACCAATTCTCGCACAAAATTCTAGGCATGACCGACCTTGCAAGTCCGGTCCCAAGGTCGGTCCATTCCAGAGACTTAGTTCCTACACAAAATACAAGCTCGACCGAACTTGTAAGTCCGGTCCCCAAGTTTGGTCGATTCCAGAAACTCTTTCCGGTAGTGTAAATTGAGCTCGACCGACCTTGCAGATCTGGTCCCTAAGGTCGGTCGGCTCTAGAACCTTGTTTCTAAATTCCCATTTAACTCCAAACTTCTCCTCATATTGAAATACCCCAAACCTAGTTATGTTGTTTAAACACTAAAATAAGGTGTGGTAAGACTAAAAAGAGTCTTAGAAACATTAGTAAACAATTTAAACCATAGAAAACACAAATAAATGCCTTAAGGTCAATAAAGGCCAAAATGTGCTCTAAGCTTGGGATAAGCTTGGTTAAGACCTAATGAACTTACCAAGACCTCATTTGTATACTAATGAACATATTAAACCAATTACCAAAGAAAACCAAGCTTGAAAACAAGTTAAAACACAAAATGTGCTTTTAGGAGTTTTAAAGCACATTTTTGAAAAATTGTCTTGTAAATGAGTTTTGAATGGCTAAAAGTCCATCATTACTCTTTAATTAATATGTGTACTACTTAGTTTCACATTTGGAAGTCTATATCAATGGGAAATAAAAAATTTCAAATCTATGTGCCTTGTTTCAGTGAATAGTAACTAAAATAAGCTAGTTTGTAACATATGTTTGTATAAGTAATTAAGTTGGCCAACAAAGATCAAAATACCCTTAGTAACATTAAGGGGGCCGGTTTTTATGAGGTGAGTCACCACCTTGTAAGTTAACAAAATAAATAACAAATGATAAAGCAAGTTACTATTTGCTTTACTACTTAATATCTCTTAAAAGCAAACTTATCTCATTCTCTCATTTCCCTCCTCATTTCCCACGGTTCCAAGCTCTCTTCTATCTCTTCTTCATTCTCCATTCACGGTTTTGCAATAGTACCACCACCATTCTTCATCTTCAACCTCTTGTAACTCCTAGCTCACTTTGCCAAATCAAAAACAAAGACCACCATTCTCTTAGTCTCATCAAGCTCTTCATTCTTATCTTCTCAATATCCTAAGAGCTACATTTTGGTGCCAAGAGGAATCACCATGGGAGGAGCTTGAGCTCATCTTTTCACATATTGTTGTTCTCCTTTGCTTCTAGGTAAGGAAACTCAAAGAAAAACAACATTTCATTCATGTTTGTGTGTTGTCCGAAAATCACCATTGATTGTGTCCTTACCTTGCTTGTTTTAGCTTCATTTGAATCTTCAAAGGGCTGGATGGAGTCCTCTCTTGCTACATATCCAAACTCTCTTTCCATTCCAAGGTAAAACAATCATCTTAATGTTTTAAAATAATATATGTAACTAGGGTTTACAATGAGATGAAGCATAAAGCTTGTATACTCATTTTATCATTTGTATAATGTTTAGAAGTTGACAAGCAACTAAAAGCCTTGCCAATTTAGTCAAGGAAACAAGAAAGAAGTTTGTGAGGAAAAGAGGTAAATATGCTAACCTAATGTGGTTTGAAGTCTTAGGAGAAATGGGCTTATATTGCTTATGAAAATGATTTAAGGAGCCAATGGAAAATGACTTAGAAAAAATGCTCTCAAGGGCTTAGTAAAAGGCATATGTATTGTTGAGTGTATTTGCAGGTCAAAGGCAAATGTATTGTGGAAATTCAGTGTTTAAGATTTATGCATCTTAAGGGCCTAAGTGCCAAGCAATTTAAATTATGCACTATATTGTGATGTAGTGCTAAATGAGTGAAGTTTGTGTATGAGAATGTGTTTGATGGATTTTAAGTTTCTTGGTGTTTAATGGTGAAAACAATGTGTTTTGGCTTGGTAATGTTCTAGGAGAACCTATGTCGAAATTTAGGTAATAAACAAGAAGTTCTAAGGGTTTAAAATGAGTTTGGTAAGTTAGGAAATGTTTAGGATGGTTAAGTGTTCAACTAGTGGAAGGAACATGCATTAAGGTGTTTAAAGATGTAAAAAGGGCTTAGGCAATGTTTTAGAGGATTTAGAATGCAAAAGAATGTTTTGGGACATTTCAAGATCATGGTGAGATTGTATTTAAGACTTGTGCATTGTTGGTGAGAAAGGATGAAGTGATTTGTTGCATGGGAAGCTATAAACTTGTAAAGATGTTCAAGGAGTTGTTTAAGAAGAAAAGATGCTTGGGAGATGATGTAGTAGTGGTGAGGAAACGTTATTGGCATAGTGGTTATCATAGGTATGAAACACCACTTGGAAAACTAAGGAGAAAACATTATAGGTGTTAGGAATTTTGGTAAGAAATGAGTGAGTGTTTAAGGAGATAGAAAAGGAGTTTCTTGGATGTTGTATGAGGGTGTAAGTGTACCAAATGATGTTAGAACACATTAGGAGGCTTTAGGAGAAGTTTGGTGAAGATTTAACAATTTTTGGACATGTTCTGGTGGCGTCCGACCCAGGGGTCCGAACCAAGTTTGGGTCGGACAGCCTCTGTTAGACGCCAGTAAAGGGTTCTGGAACGGTCCGACCCAGAGGGCTTGGGTCGGACATGGGTCGGACGTGTGTGTTTAAAGGATGGTAAATGTTCTGGAATGGTCCGACCCAATTGATTGAGTCGGACATAGGTCGGACAAGTAGAGTTTTTTCAAAGCCGAAAATCACTGGAAGGGTCCGACCCAGTTGGTGGGTCGGACGGTGGGTCGGACAGACCAAAACTTAAAAAAAAACAATAAAGAATGTGGCAAATGTAGATAACCCTAGGGGGTATAATGGAGGTAACCAAGGTTAAGTTGGTCATTTAAACGTGTCATATAGTCATGCAAAATGTTTAGTAAATTTGAAGTTAAGTAAGTAATTAACCGACATTCTTAAATACGTATAGGAGTGACCTACGGTGGAAACAAATCGAAGCAAGGACCAAGGTATGGTTTTCTTGCAGTCTGTTGCCTACCGGTTTACACCGGCTTGTGTGTTGTTTGTTTTTCGGTGTGTTTATGACCTTGTAAGATTTAAGTCATGTAATGAGTTTACAGTTGTTAAATATTATTGTATTGTTAAGTGTGACTCTTTCTTCCCTTGTGTGTGTCTAACAAGACTTAACCAAAAGTTGTGAATTGTTTATGGGTTCAATGTTGAACTACTAACAAGTGCTAACGGGGGAAGTGAGGAGTCCGGTCTGTTCCGGCCACGCGTGTGAGTATGGGAGTCGATGTCATAACCGGTTCGATTCTCTTTGTATGTTATGGTTGTTTCCAATTTGGTTTCCAACCTTCCCTTTAGCTTAACCAAGGCTATTTTACTGACTCACGTCGGGCCACAGGGGCATACTATGTGTTGTT
Source organism: Limonium bicolor (assembly GCA_023374045.1). Lineage (NCBI taxonomy): Eukaryota > Viridiplantae > Streptophyta > Magnoliopsida > Caryophyllales > Plumbaginaceae > Limonium > Limonium bicolor. The sequence continues at coordinate 54,826 of JAIOTZ010000303.1, forward strand.
TCGGTGTGCTTGGGTGACTATATCCGAGGCACCTTGTGTTAAGTTCTTCGTTCAATCTAACAGGACGGTAACGAGTTATGTAACGAGCTTAGCATGAGTATGGCAACATTCTCTAGGCTCTCCATGGGAACTAATTGTATTGGTTCACTTCCTAAAAGGAATTGTTCTTGTATGTTATGTGTGATGTTGTGTACAATACTCAAGTTGTGTTATATGTATATGTTGTGTGTTTTAAAATGAATGCCATGTCATCATGACAATTAGTTGCGCGCATCCCGGTAGCCGATGGGCTGCGCGTTAACCATACCAGCCAAGGGTTGCTGACCCCCTCGGGGGCTCCATATTTCTTTTACTGCAGGATGAGGATCGTAGAAGCAGAATGGATATAGATTCTAGGATGTAGGATTACTTTTGATTATTTTTGGATGTTAAGCCCGGGATGCGCCTGTGCTCCCGTGGCGATATATTTTGGGTACCGTTGTAGTACAGTGACGGTCGTAGTCAGTTTGTGATGTACAATATGTTATGGATGTAGTAACAAACTCGGTATTTTGTTAATGTATTAAAAGTTATTAGTTCTATGCTCGGGAGTCTGATCATCAGACCGATACGCTTGTATTTATTCTGCCTTGTTAACCACGTGGGTGGCTAACGGCGTTGTAGCACCGAATCGTTTAGTTGTTTAATTCCGCTGCGATTTCAAGTATTGTTATGTGCGTAGTAGGGGTGTTACAAAAAGTGGTATCAAAGCGAAGTATCGCTCTGATGACTAGAATACCAAGCTTAGGAATATACCGAGTTAGGAAACCTAACCACAGTTACCTAGAGAACAGTTGTGAAAAGGTTAACCACTAACTAAGTGTGGAAATACCTTATTGTCGGGAAGATGTTACAACCATTGGACCGATAAGTGTGCAAGCACAGTGCTAATAAATGTTCATGTGAATTCAGATGTCAGGTAGACTACGAGGTCGAGGCCGCGGGCGCGGCATTGGTGATACTGGGAACCAGGGGGAGAACCCTACGGCACAGGTCATGGCCGACGCTGTTGCGGCCGCCGTAGCCCAGATGGTCCCACAGTTATTAGCTGCGATGCAGCAGCAGCAGCAAGGCGGTGAGGGTTAGCAAGGGCCACAACCGCAACCACAGCCGCGCGAGACCAACTGGGTCAAGACGTTGGCGGATTTGAGACCCCCGTCATTCAGTGGGGAGACCGACCCTAGTAAGCTGGAGGCGTACATCTCCGAGATGGAGACCGCTTTCGAGACCTTGGACGTTCCTGCTGGTGCCAAGGTTCGACTAGCCGCTTACTATCTGAAGGGATCGGCTCAGACTTGGTGGAAGCTGGTAAGGGAGGGAAGAGTTGGTGATCCTACCTTCCAGTGGAGGGAGTACACGGCCCTGCTGCGAGCCAAGTACTACCCTATTCACGTTCAGGAGGCCAAGCGCCTAGAGCTTGACAGTTTGAGACAGGGAGACAAGATGACAGTTGATGAGTAACACCGCTTTATCGGACTCATCCATCTGCTGCCGGATTTGGGCTACTCAGACCGGATTTTAGTGAACCGTTTTTACAACGGGTTGAGTTACCGCTTACGCTACAGCATGGGGCCGAGCGGGTATACCACCTTGCAGGTAATGAACTACAGTATAAGTGAATAATTATGTACAGTATGTTAATATGATGTGAGTTTGTTTAGCGGGGCATAACTAACACCCTAAATATAGGAGTACTACCATGCCGCTGCAATTATTGAGATCATCGTCCGTCTGAGGGACGAGGATAGTGCGCTCAAGCGCAAGGCCATGAGCAAGGGCCAAGGCACGCAAGGGCAAGGGGGAGAAAGAAGAAGAAGCATACCCCCAGTCCCAGAAGAGAAAGGACAGCAACAGGTGGCAAGGGCCAGACCAGACCACACTGCGAGGAGCCTCTGCAGCTCACCTCGCGTATGCGGCCAAGCCCTTACGATCTTACCCACCCAAGGGTAATTAATAAATTTCAATACCGAAATCTAGTGTGTGTTATTAACTTGTGAAGTATGTACTGAGTGTGTGATGTGTTAGCAGCTAGCATGGGCTCTGGACCGGAGCGCCACTACTATTGTAAGTGGTGTAACGGAGACCACCCCGGCAAGGACTGGAAGGGTAATGATGCGCAGTGCTGATACTGCAAAAAGATGGGGCACCGCGACTATGAGTGCTGGCAGAACCCGAACAGTAGAAACTACAGGCCCAAAGGGCAATGGAAGGGTAAGGCCACCGCGACCACCAATGGCCCGAAGACGGCGAATCAGCCACCCTCGGATCAGAGGTACACAGATTCTCAGAAGGGGAAGGGGTCGGGACCTAGCAAGGCCACCCTGCATGTGGTGGACCGGTCTGAGGCGCTAGGGCCCTCTTATAGACCAGGTACCGCCTAAATTATTGAGTGAAATAAGTGATTGCATACCGCATTTCATGCATGTGTGTTAGTAAGTCCAAGTGTATTACCATGTGAGTAAAGAATTAAAGTATAGTGTGAAAGTCACCTAAATAGGTAATTTGGAAATCTAGGAACCTTCAATATTTGTTATCCAATCCCACCCACACCAAACCCTCAAGAAACCACCATCAGCATCACCGACCTTCCAATGGAGCAATGTCAGGTCATCCAACCAGATATGATCCTCTTAAATGGATACCTGACACCGGAAGCACAAATCCATATCATCAGACGATGCAATGAACTTGGAGCGAAACCTGGAGGTTTCTACACACCCGAATACCCGAGCGGATCAAGAATGAAATTGAAGATGATGTGCATGGGTAAGGACTGGAACCCTTACACCAAGACATATCAAGAAGTGCGAGCTGAAGATGGAGCAATTGTACCAAGTATACCTGAGGAATTCCTTGCGGTTGTTAACCACGCCGTGGGAATTACTCAGCAAGTTGAGAGATTCAATTCCAAGTGTTAAAGCAGATTTGTGTATTGTGAACTTCTACCAGAAAGGTGGACGATTAGGTTTACACCAAGATAAGGACGAGTCACCCGAGTCTCTAAGTAAGGGAGTACCCGTGGTGTCTTGGTCCATTGGTGATACCGCAGTGTTTGTGTATGGCGAGCAGAAGCGTGCTGATCTTACAAAGAAGTTAGTACTAAAATCAGGAGATGTGTTAATCATGGGTGGGCAGTCAAGGATGCTATACCATGGCATCAAGAAGATCAAACTGAATACCGCACCATCGGCAGTGATCAATGCCACACACATGAAACCCGGACATTTGAATTTGACCTTCAGACAGTTTTAATCCTTGTATAAGTATGTGATGTGTTAAACCAGTGTATGTTAAGGAAGTTGTAAGTGTTAATTATGGCGACAGTATAAGCCAACGAATGTTGTAAAAAGAGTGTGTTAATGAATAAAGTGGAGTTGTTTGAAGCATGTCAACCGTGTTGTTACCAAATACTTATTAGTTGCCAATGAATTAGGCTGCACTCGGAACGGGAGGTATACTGAGTGTCTGCAATGAGGCAGAAGCCGGCAAAGAGCGGCACAATCCTCACTGGTACCTTCCCAGTCAATGGCGTGGACGCTTCGATCTTGTTCGACTCCGGAGCCTCACATACATTTATTTCGCTATCCTTTACGAAGAGGTTGGGGTTAGACGGTGATGAGATGCCAGATTTCCTAGTCACTCTCCCGTCGAAAGATCGGATCAGGTGTACCCACTATCACCGGGATGTTGTTGTACGAATCAGAGGTGAAGAGTTTCCGATCGACTTGATAGAGTTCGACGGACTTGGTTTTGATGTGATTGTCGGGATGAACTGGTTGGAGCGGTACAATGGGAGAATCCTGTGTGCCGAGCATCGTCTGCTTCTTCGGAGTCCATCTGGGGTTACCATATCTTACCGCCAGAGGCCTAGGGAGCCTTCGACTCAGATCGTCACCGCCATGGCTATGTGTCGTGAACTACGACGAGGGAGTGATGTATACCTCTGCTATGTCCAGGACATAGAGAGAGACCTAGAGTTTAGTCCTGATGTGCCGGTAGTGTCGGAGTTTCCTGATGTATTTCCTAAGGAACTGCCGGGCATGCCGCTAGCACGGGAAGTTGAGTTCGAGATCGATTTGGTTCCGGGCACTGGACCAATTGTGAAGGCGCCCTATCGTATGGCTCCAGCAGAGATGACAGAGCTCAAGGAGCAGCTGAGAGACCTACTTGACAAGGGATTTATCCACCCTAGCGTTTCACCATGGGGAGCGCCGGTCTCTCTTCGTGAAGAAGAAGGACGGTAGTCTCCGCCTGTGTATTGACTATCGAGAGCTGAATGCAGTTACGGTGAAGAACCGTTACCCTTTACCACGCATCGACGATTTATTTGATTAGTTGAGGGGAGCATCAGTATTCTCCAAGATAGAACTACGATCCAGATACCATCAGCTTGCCATCCGTGACGGTGATATTGAGAAGACAACATTCAGAACAAGGTATGGACATTATGAGTTTACGGTTATGCCGTTTGGTCTATCCAATGCACCAGCCAAGTTCATAGACATAATGAACCGCTTGTTCCAAGATCAGTTGGACAAGTCAGTGGTAGTCTTCATTGACGATATACTTGTGTACTCGAAATCAAGAGGTGAGCACGAAAGCCACCTGAGAAGTGGGTTGCAAACATTGAGGAAGAATCAGTTGTATGTGAAATTTTCAAAGTGTGAATTTTGGTTGAACCAAGTATCTTTTCTTGGCCATGTGATTTCTGAAGCCGGGATCGCTGTTGATCCGGCAAAGATTGATGCAGTGCGCACCTGGCCTAGGCCGAAGACAGTTACCGATATCAGGAGCTTCCTCGGTCTGGCGGGTTATTATAGGAGGTTTGTGAAGGACTTCTCTAGTGTCTCGAAGCCGATGACTTCCTTGATGAAGAAGGATGCACCATTCGAGTGGACAGATGACTGTGAGAGTTCTTTCTAGAGTCTCAAGGACGCTCTGACATCTGCACCAGTCCTGACTTTACCAGATGGTCCAGATGGTTTTGAGGTCTATTGCGACGCATCAGGCAGAGGTATGGGTTGTGTGTTGATGCAACACAGGAAGGTCGTAGCTTACGCCTCCCGACAGCTAAAGAAACATGAAGAGAACTACCCTACCCATGACTTAGAATTGGGTGCCATTGTCTTCACACTAAAGATATGGCGACATCATTTGTATGGGGTAAGTGTGATGATTTATTCTGACCACAAGAGTTTAAGGTACTTGTTCACTCAGAAGGAGTTGAACATGAGACAAAGAAGGTGGGTCGAGTTTCTAAATGACTACAACATCAATCTGCAGTATAAGGAGGGTAAGGCAAATGTGGTAGCTGACGCACTGAGTCGCCGAGCACACTCTCTCCATTCGCTAGTCTCTCATTCTAGCTTGGTTGAAGAGGTGTGGAGTGTAACGACCCCAAAACCACTCTAGGAGTTAGGGACGTTACACGCCGCGTATCTATTACCTAATAACGCAAGGCTCTAACATACGAAACCCAAAACTGAAACAAAGTACACCTTTATTAACTGAAAACAGATTACAAGGTCTAACTGACATTACATACAGAAGCCAAACTACATTACATAACAGAATCAAATTAAAAAGGGCCTTAAGCCACAACTACAAATACAAAGTGAAAGATGAAGTAGAAAGCAGAGCGGAGTCATCAAAGTAAACTTAAACCTGCAAATCAGACGGAAATAGGGGTGAGCCAAACTATAGCTCAGCAGGTGATAAACTTCATCAGCTGAGCATGCTCAAAACATATATTGAACATAATTGTATACTAATACATAAGCTTAGCAAATCAGACTGGAAGTTGTAACATAAATCAGATAGGGAATGAATCTTTCTCAAATCAGAGGAGAGACAGACCAGGACATAAGTAGAGGTTTGTCAAATCAGAGCAGAGAAGCAAAAACTGAGCAAACTGAACGGAAGTCTTAAATCGGAACAAAGCAAACAAACCACAAAGTTCATATCAGAAGCTCAATCAAAACAGAGGTGGGACACTAGACACCAGCTGACAGATCAGAAGGACTCATATAACGTCCTATGGATCCGAAGATCCCACAACAGAAGCCGTAGAGACAGCTATGGACCCGTCGGTCACTAAACATCCAAGGGACCCTGATAGAACAGAAGGGAACCCAAGGGAATAACAAAAGGAATTCTTGCGCCATGCTACGGACAGCAGACCCGACTATCCAAGGCTCAGAAGCTAAACATCTAGGTCCCAAAACAGAAGCTTTACAAAATGAAGTAGAAGCCATTAACAGAACAGAACGGAGGGCTGACGCACATCAACGGATCATAAGCCCTTATCAAAACAAAGCCATACATTGACTAGCAAACACGAATAGCAACAAAGCGTAGAAGCTTAAACACTCTTTCAGAGCAAATCAGAGTTCAAAGGCTTATCTAAGACTTTCAATTAAAGTGCACATATACCTGTGCTAAACATATCAGAACATATGTACTCGAAAAGAGGAATCCAACGCCGCAAACGGCACTCAAACGAGCTAAACGAAGAAGTTATGCTAAAACAAAGACCGGTCCGAACATACGTCCGACCTGCATTTGGACCTAAATCGGAGTCTGAAAATCCTCCGGCGTATGATGTCCGAACGTTCAATGTTCGGACACATGTTAGGACATACGAAACTGCAAAATCACTACGGAAATCAGCCAGAACCAAGCCACAAATCCCCCACAAAACATACATAACTTATTGTAGCTAATTAACCAATCGAAAACCATTTCCATGGGGTTTAACGTATCAAACGCACATCAAATCAACCAAAAACATCACTAAATCAAAGAGTTAAAACATCATATACGAAGAACAAATAAATCAGAAATCCCCATGGTCGAAACACACAACCGAATCCATTCACCACCTACCTCACATCCGACGTTAAGCCATCTCTGTAGACTCTACAATCTGCTCGACTCGAATTACATCCCGAATCACAAATGCTCGCACAAATCGAAGAGGGCCAACAGCGAAGGAAAAACAAGGAACTTGGACCGACAACAGCAACGCACACCGGACTCTACAGATTGGAATCATCAATGCAGAAGCTAGACATCAGGCTAATTAATTTGCAAGATTGAGGAATTGTGAAGAAGAGAGCAGGAGGGGAAGTTTCCTGTAGAACGGGAGTTGAGAGGAAAGGAAGAAAACTGTCGAGAGGATGATCGAGAAAAAACTGAGAGAGATAAAACAAGAGTTAGGATATCTAAATGAATTTTAGTTTTCTAACTCTCCAACTCCCTAATTATAAGAAGACTAAAGGACAAGATTAACCCTCCTTCCTTCTAACTAGGAATTATATTGTTGACGACATAATCCCACTAAAATAAGATTAGAAAGTTATAAAGCTCCCTTGGAAATTTGAAACAAGCTGAAATAAAATAGAAAAAAAAACTGGGGCATAACATGGAGTGCTCAGATGACGGATCAGTACATGTTGGAGATTAGACAAAGCTTATTGATGGCACATTCCAGGGTCAGAAGTACGACTTTAGACTCCATGATGATGACCTGATTAGGCTGAATGGCCGACTGTGTATTCCGAGGAGTAGCGCTGAGCTGAAGGAGCGCATACTGAGTGAATCCCACTGTTCAACGACTTTGATTCACCCCGGAGCTTCAAAAATGTATAAGGGTATGAAACGTTATTTTTGGTGGACTGGAATGAAAAAGGACGTGAATGATTATGTGTTGAGGTGTCTCACTTGTCAGAAGGTCAAGTTGAGCACCGACGGCCTGGTGTATGTACATGCCATGCCCAGTGCCTGAGTGGAAGTTCCATGATATTTCTATGGACTTCGTAGTAGGGCTTCAGCCCACAAGGGGAGGTCTGAATATGATTTGGGTTGTTGGTGACCGACTGACCAAGGTGGCTCGATTCATACCGATGAAGGACACCTGGAAAGTGGCAAAACTAGCAGAACTCTTTGATAGGGAGATTGTTCGGCACCATGGGGTACCGAAGACTATCGTGTCTGACAGGGATACCGGATTCCTCTCCAGGTACTGGAAATCCACACGGGAAGCGCTTGGTACCGAGCTGAAGCTAAGTACAGCGTTCCACCCACAGACAGATGGTCGGAGTGAGTGCACCATCCAGACACTTGAGGATATGTTATGTGCATGTGCACTTGACTTTCAGACCAGCTGGATTGACAAGTTACATCTGATCGAGTTTAGCTACAACAACAGTTACCATGCTTCGATCAAGATGTCTCCCTTCCAGGCTTTGTACGGTAGACCATGCCGCACGCCATTATACTGGGATGAGTCGAGTGAGACGGTCAATATAGGACCAGAGTATCTGGAACAAGTTCAGGCATAAGTTCTCCAAATCCGGGCTAACATGAAGGCAGCTCAGGATAGACAGAAGTCGTACGCAGACATGCGCAGACGTGACCTGGAGTTCGCCGTGGGCGATCAGGTATTTCTCAGAGTATCCCCCATGAAGGGAGTATTTCGTTTTGGCTAGAAAGGCAAGTTGAGCCCGAAATATGTGGGGCCTTATGTTGTGACAGAGCGGATCGGCCCGGTAGCTTACAGACTTGATTTACCCGCCGAGCTGGGCAAGGTACATGATGTATTTCATGTGTCCTAGTTGAAGAAATATATGTCTCATCCGTCTCATGTGCTTCAGCCTGAAAGGCTAACTTTAGAGCCGACCATGCGATCAGTGGAGACTCCGGTACGGATTCTGGATACTAAGACTCGAGACACTTGCCATAAGTCTGTGAGACTGGTGAAGGTTCTCTGGTCTAACTAGGACGTTGAGGAGGCCACTTAGGAGCTGGAAGATAAGATGAAGGCAAAGTACCCGTCATTGTTTACTTCTTACCGTTTGTATGTATAGGGTACGGGACGTACCCCTATTCAAGGGGGGTAGAGCCGTTTCGGTTATGTGTGTACGACATGTATTTGGATACATTGTGTGTGTTGTGTTGTCATGTTGTTACCCCGTTATGTTACAGACCGCTGAGTCTGAATGATGTTGTGATGTTTTGTTGTTTGGACCTGGTGTCCGATGTTATGTAAGGATGTTGTTAATGTTGTTATGGAAGTATTGTTGATATGTGTTCTCGTGTTCTAATATTTAGGATATGTGGAAGTATGAACTTTGGGGACAAAGTTCTTTTAAGGGGGGTAGATTGAAATACCCCAGACCTAGTTATGTTGTTTAAACACTAAAATAAGGTGTGGTAAGAGTAAAAAGAGTCTTAGAAACATTAGTAAACAATTTAAACCATAGAAAACACAAATAAATGCCTTAAGGTCAATAAAGGCCAAAATGTGCTATAAGCTTGGGATAAGCTTGGTTAAGACCTAATGAACTTACCAAGACCTCATTTGTATACTAATGAACATATTATTAAACCAATTACCAAAGAAAACCAAGCTTGAAAACAAGTTAAAACACAAAATGTGCTTTAAGGAGTCTTAAAACACATTTTGAAAAAATTGTCTTTGTAAATGAGTTTTGAATGGCTAAATGTCCATCATATCTTTAATTAATATGTGTACTACTTAGTATCACATTGGAAGTAGATTCAATGGGAAATAAAAAATTTCACATCTATGTGCCTTGTTTTAGTGAATAGTAACTAAAATAAGCTAGTTTGTAACATATGTTTGTATAAGTAATTAAGTTGGCCAACAAAGACTAACTAAAATACCCTTAGTAACATTAAGGGGGCCGGTTTTATGAGGTGAGTCACCACCTTGTAAGTTAACAAAATAAATAACAAATGATAAAGCAAGTAACTATTTGCTTTACTACTTAATATCTCTTAAAAGCAAACTTATCTCATTCTCTCATTTCCCTCCTCATTTCCCACGGTTCCAAGCTCTCTTCTATCTCTTATTCATTCTCCATTCACGGTTTTGCAATAGTACCACCACTATTCTTCATCTTCAACCTCTTGTAACTCCTAGCTCACTTTGCCAAATCAAAAACAAAGACCACCATTCTCTTAGTCTCATCAGGCTCTTCATTCCTATCTTCTCAAAATCCCAAG
>JAIOTZ010000304.1:0-64822 GCA_023374045.1 Limonium bicolor
CTAACCATTCAAATCGTTATTCCCTCTGCATTCATACATTCTTTGTTCAAATGGCCAACATTCAGCAGTCCACTTCCGCCCTCTTTCTTCTTTCTTTGATTGTTTTGCTGGCTATCTAGACACCAGAAGCCTAAGTCCTTATTGACAAATTGCAGAGACGAAAAATAAACAGAAATATATGGCGAGAGAGGTACGTACTGTTTTGCTTTGTTTTTTTTTTCTCTTTTGATTTTATTCTTGTTCGAGAGCATTTCTAGGCTGGTATTAATTAATTAGTTATTGACATTGTTCATTAGTTTTTTTTATCGTATAGCCATACTGAATTCATCGTATTTGAAGTTCCATTTTTTTTCTTTGTTCTTTATTTTAATGTGATGACACATTATTGGTAATCGTCTAGTTTTTTTTTTTAATATAATTTCTTTAGGTATTAAGAAGGGGATTTAACCACATGAATATGGACTAAGGCCAATCCTAATCACTCACCATCACATACAATATTTTAATAAACCTTATAATAAAAAGGATAATGTCATTGTGTTTAGCCTTAAAATTATAATAGTAAAGGAAAATTAATTTCTAAGGGTAGTGAAGGAATCTGAACCCTTTAGAAATTTCATATCAAGCCCCCGGACCCATAGCTCTAAAAATTGTAACAATATTTCCTTTCCAAGTTTAAATGGTTAAAACTTAGGTGGCGACTCTATTTAGGTTTGTGTGGGCCAGTTAGAATAATTAAACTTCAATTTTATAATTTTGGTTTAGTTCTCCTAATTGTAAATCGAACCTTGAAGCCTTAAGCTCATTACTTAAGGGTTCAAATCCTACGCACAGACTGGCGACTCTGCTGGGGACCACCACCTAAGTTTTTCAATTTTAAACTTAGGAAAGAGGGCTTAACTTGAATTTATATCTTTAAGGCTTACTTTTTATGATATTATCCTTTTTAGCTTATGCATTTTATTATGCTCATACGAGAGATGAGGGTCCAAATAAACCAATCTTCGGTCATGCTTAGACATGGCCCGTTCTGAGACACACACCGTGGGGTGATGTGTACAAGTGGGGGAAATGAGGAGGATGGCGTGCAAACCCCATCCCTTCACTACCTGGGCCAAAGCCCCAAGCACCTCTCCGAACGTACCCTTACCCAAAACCAAATTGCGGTCATGCCAAGACATGACCCGTCATGAGACACACATTAGGGTGATGTGTAAAGGTGGGGGAAATGAAGAGGATGACGTGCAAGCCTCATCCCTTCACTACCTGGGCCCAAAGCCCCAAGCACTCTCCGGATGTACCCATACCCATATGATGAAACCTGCATTGTGAGGACATGCATATTTTCTCTTTATATCTGCGTGATTCCATACTTCTGTGATAAGCTTGATTGTCTGTGGTTAGCAGCTGAAATAAAATCTTTTATTAGATCTTTACCTCTCAGCCCAAAGGCTCATTCTAGTCTAGGTGAACTATTCGTTTGGGCTTCTGCCTAGAAACCTTAGATCAAGGTGGTCTCTTTTGGCCCAAAGGTGTCTAAATCTGAAACATCCATTTTAACCCATTTAGATTTAGGCCAAAAAAAAATCCCTTTGAATTTGCGATAATTCACAAGATTTGAAAATTGATTTATGGATCATGTTTACATTCTGGCCCAAAGGCCCATCAAGAACTTGGATTAGGTCTTTCAGTTGTACACTGAAAATTCTTTCGATCTAGTAACCCATTCATATTCCATATAATTTCTTCTGGGCCATGCATGTGTGCCACTTTCAGTTCAAGATGTTTAGGACCAAGCGCTTATTCACAATTCAAATGACATTCCGGCCCAAGCACACCACTCAATGTCTGAAACATTTTGGCACAAGCACCAATCTACAGTTAGAAATTATTTCGGCCCATGGGCCTCATTCTTAAAGTGTTCGGGCCAAGTGCCTCACTCACAATTCAGATCTGTCAGGCCCAAGCGCCTATCCACAATCATGGCACCGTTTCGGCCCATGTGCCTCACTTTCAGTTCAAAGAGATTCAGGCCCAAGTGCCTATCCATAGTCTGAATGCGTCCCGACCCATGTGCCTCACTTTTAGTCCACAAATTTTCAGGCCCATGCGCTTATCCATAGTCCAAATGCATCCTGGCCCATGTGCCTCACTTTGAGTCCACAGATTTTCAGGCCCACGCGCCTATCCACGGTCCAAATGCATCCCGTCTCATGTGCCTTACTTTCAGTGCACAGATATTCAGGCCCAAGTGCCTATCCACAATCCAAGAGCATCCCGGACCATGTGTCTCACTTTAAGGTTGAGAGCTTTCAGGCCCGTGCACCTATCCACAACCCAAAGAACATTCCGGCCCAAAGGCCTCATTCACAGTTAAGGGACATTCCTAGTCTATTTTTCAGCCCAAGAGCCCTCTCATAATACGTTAGATTTCATTGTTGTGTTTTCTTAGGTTTGCACCGTTTTAGTAGGTTTACAAATTTCTAGGATGTTTTCCATTCGTTAGCTCTTTTCCTTTTGTTAAGTTGTCTTAAAAAAAATCACAGATATTTCTACGTCCTCCCGAAGGTACATCATGGTTGAAAGCTCGAGTCTTTTGTGTGCCAGCATCATACAGATCGGCGGTATTCGAGTTCATAAAGGAGATCGGGGTTCACATGCATACAATATTGCTATAAACTGTCATTCATTTTTCAAAGGCGTTTGCAAACAAATGTTTTATGAAATCTAAGTTCAGAAGTTTTCAAGCAAGGACTGTTTTGAATGAACATCAACAATAAGATCATCTTCTTCATATTCACAAGAAAATGACTTTTTCAACTCCAAAACTTTTCCAAGATGAAAAAGAAAATTCATGAGTGAGCTTTCTTTGCAAGGAACATCAATTCCCACTAAACAAATGTCTCTCGAAACTAAGGTTTGTGGAACGGTCATTTTCTGTCAATGGAATACAAAGAGTTGTTTTGTTTCTAAGAACATGAATATGCTTATCCAAATACCAAAACATGTCCCAAAACACCAAAGCAACCCACATAATGGTTACTAGAGCACATGGTTATCAAATAATTGTTGAAATCCCTAACACAATACTGGGGGCAATCTGAGTTGGAATTGTTTATTCCAAACTTCTTCTAACAAATGTGTGGACAAAACTCTCTGAGCGAAAGAGTGCGAGAGTGTCTTGAGTGGAAAAAAACCAATGAGAGAAAAAGTGTGTCATCTTTACACGTGGTGAGGTCTCAAACATGTGAGGTAAGCAACATAACTCTGACTGAAGGAGATAACTTGTCAATTTACGCTAAGACCTGTGAAAAGTAACAAGAAGAGACACATAACTATCAGGAACGACGAAGCACCTAGGTAAACCACCACACAGCCAGAAGCTTATGAAACCCTGAAATCAAACCCTAGACACCCCGTTGAGCTTTTCGTATAACCTCTTTTATCAATAAAGCTTCACAAAAATCCAGCTCATGATGATTACATACCCTGGTGACCAAAGGAAGCGAGGAGCCCAACTCTCGGATGAGAACACCCCAAGTCTGAAATGAGAAGCGACACTACCACAAACACGATGAAAATCCGCAAACGGTCGCAAAGCGACCTAGGATTCAAGAGCTTGAACGGAAGCAGCTCCAAAAGTTCAGGAAACACAAGAACCCCGAAGACGAGTCAAAGCAGCTCCATGAGCTTTAAGATCGGGAAACACAAGAACCCCGAAGACGATTCAAAACAGCTTCAAGAGCTCCAAGATCGGGATACACAAGAACCCCGAAGATGAGTCAAAGTGGCTCCAAGAGCTCCAAGATCGGGATACTCAAGAACCCCGAAGATGAGTCAAAGTGGCTTCAAGAGCTCTAAAAGCGGGAAACACAAGAACCTCGAAGATGTATAGGCAATCTGAAAGCCTCAAGGACGGTGTCAAAGTCTAGAGCCTGAAGGCAAATCCACACCCAGTAGTAAGACAACTTCACACGGGAAAACGAATCCGGGAGAAGGTCAAGTTGCGGCTTTGGTCACCCTTAAACCCCACAAGACCGAAAATATCCTCCATGATCCTTGTGACATTCATCATACCCAATGGCCCCGTTATAAGCCTCAAAGACTTCTGACTTGATAGTTATGTGTCTAAATCAAGTGAAAGTAACAGATCGAAAGCATAAGTCCATCAAATATCAAATTCAAAAGTCTGAAAGTTATGACTGTAAGTGAGGAATGAGTGTGAATGCTAAACACATTGAGTAGAGGTAGAAAAAGCACCACATCATAGAGAGCCTTGACCCTGTGAGGATGAGAATTGTTCACAAGTTTTAATCGAAGATAATACTGGGGGCAATCGATCGTTTCGATCGATTGCCAAATTTTTTGACTCAGATAGCTCAAAGAAATATTGGGGGCAATTGTTCCCAACAATTTCCACAGATGACACAAATCAATCCCAAAGTCTTAGGCTCGTCATGAGCTCTCAGCACCATACCCCAAAATCTCAAGCCTTAAGCACTTCATAAGCCTTAAGCACCGTGTTCCGACACTACAATCCCAAAGCCTTAAGCAAGTCATAAGCCTTAAGCACCACATCTCAAAGCCACAAGCTCCACGATCCTGAGAAAATCATAAAGCCCGAAAGCATGTTTAATTTCAAAGGATCAAATTTTGGTCTCGAAGTCCATTCCTGAAAATGAGAGTTCCATGAATTTTAGTTGAAAGGAAGTATTTGCTTATGCATCAGATTTTTGACAGCAGAGTCAACACCAATCTTGACACCAGGTCAACCATATTTTTGAAAATTGAGTCAATCTTGTTTTGGCACCGAGTCACCCATGTTTGTTTTTGAAAATTGAATCGATCTTGTTTTCATAGTAAGTCCATGAGCTTGTTTTAGCATTGAAGTCAGACAGTTTGTTTTAACATTAACATCGAGTCAATTTTGCATATTGATTTAGTCATTAAGCTTGTTTGTGTATTAAGACAGTACACTTATTTGATATGTCTTGCATCGAGTCAGTAAGCATGGTTTGTATTGAGTACAGGTGGAGGTATGCTGCCCGTTGAATTGAAGCAGGGTGTATACTGGCCAATGTGTACGAGTGGTTGAGTACAGGTGGAGGTATGCTGCCCGTTGAATTAAAGCAGGGTGCATACTGGCCAATGTGTACAAGTGATAGAGTACAGGTGGAGGTATGCTGCCCGTTGAATTAAAGCAGGGTGCATACTGGCCAATGTGTACAAGTGATAGAGTACAGGTGGAGGTATGCTGCCCGTTGAATTGAAGCAGGGTGTATACTGGCCAATGTGTACGAGTGATTAGGTACAGGTGGAGGTATGCTGCCCGTTGAATTGAAGCAGGGTGTATACTGGCCAATGTGTACGAGTACAGGTGGAGGTATGCTGCCCGTTGAATTGAAGCAGGGTGCATACTGGCCAATGTGTACAAGTTGGCGGGGCGATGGCAATAAGTCCTCATTTCTATGTCAACTTTTTGGATAACAACTGGCGGGCGATGGCAATAAGTCCCCTGTGAAAACCAGAAGTTCATCCCAGTAACCCAGTTGGCGGGCGATGGCAATAAGTCCCCTTGGAAAACCAACATGGAGCATTTTTTTTTTGAATGGGTTTCGGTCCCAGAGGCATCCGAGTTATTTTCTTTTTGAATGGGTTCGGTCCCCAGAGGCATCCGTATTTTCTTTTTGAATGGGTTTCGGTCCCCAGAGGCATCCGAGTCATATCGCATTTTCTTGCATTTCATCCAGAACGGGTTTCGGTCCCCATAAGCATCCGAATCACAACACACATCTTGCATTTCATTTCGAATGAGTTTCAGTTCTCAAAAGCATCAAATCATATGACATATTTTACATATAGGATGGGTTCCAGTCCCTAGAAACACCTGGGTACTCTATGTCTTTGCTTGTATTTTCTCATTTGGATAGGTTCAGGCCCCTAGAAATGCATTGGTACAATGACATGCTCGGTAAGCTCAAACATCTTTTCAAGGCAGTCAGTATCTCTGAACACAGGAAAATGGACAAGCAAGGTGACACAAAGTTGGTAAAGATTTTGGGTATTATCAAGCGCCAACTTGACTTTTCATAGGCATTACAAAATCAAGTTGACGGGGGGCAATCTGTTATCCCCAAAAATTTTACCCTCCGTTAAACATGAACAAGGTTTTACTAGGGTCGGTGCATGGCTAAGGGTAAAGTGACATCTTTTCATTCAATGGATCTTTATCCTATTTTTTGGAAAGAATATGGAGTTTAAAGTGGTAAGGTTCATAAGATTTGTGATACCGTGAAAACAAGAAAGGTGCAATATGTGACAAGGTGTGATATTGGCACGTTGGTAAAGGGGTATGGAGAAGATTTAAGAAGTCAATGGTTCGAGTCTAATTAATGACATACAACTTTTGCGATTTTTGTTTTCAGTTTAATCCTTCTTTCTCTTTTCTTCTTTTATTTATAATTTTCAAAATCAGTTTTTATTTGTGAAAAAGCGGAAAAAAAAAAGTTTCTTTCCATTTACATTGATAGTTTATTTTCTTTTAAAAAAAATACAAAAAAAATCCTTTGAAACGTGATTTAAAAAAAAACAAAAAAATTGTAATATCATTTTATGATCGTTAGTTATCTTCTTTTTTTTTTATCATGATTGTTCATCCCTTTTTTCTAGATAACTCTTTTTTTTTAACCTTATCCTTTTTATTCTCCTAACTACTTGTTTTCAAATTTCAAAATTCAGGAAAAAATTCTTTTCTATTTTTACTGGTAGTTTATTTCATTAACAAAACAATGTTTTTCGAAATTCCTTCATTTTTGTTAAGTGATTTTTGAAAATTTTTACTCGTTAGTAGTTTAGTTATTTAAGGTTTTCTTTTTAGATAAGTTTTTACTTTTCTTTTCAATCTTATCCCTCATTTCCTATTAACTAGTTTGTTTATTTTCAAATTCGAAAGTTTGTTAAGTTGTTAAGATTTTTGAGCTCTTATTGATCTACGTTTCCTCTATATAATCACTCCATACTTCTGTTAATGGGGGAGGATACTTGATCTAAAAGCCTTTATCCGACGTACACCACCAGTCATATTGTTCTATGTTCCATTGCTGCTACACCCTTAGATACACGGTCATACCATTGTTACCTTCGTAAACGGTTTACCATCAACATTCAATACCAATCTCATACGGTCTACTCCCAGCTTCATGAGAAGCTTGTAGTCAACTCCTCGGTGCTAGGATTTGTGTTCGTGATCTGTTGTCATTCGTCATCCTTGCTTACGTTTTGTTTTGCTTCACCATTCCACTGTCATACATCACAAGTAACCACGCCGAAGCACCTCAACACCGTTGCCAGCTTGATTTTCGTCATTCCTGTGGTGGTCAACAACACCAGCCGGCTCCCAGCATTTGAAGTCGACTTCCTCCACCGCCTAGCAAGTCTCATGCTGACTGCTGTGACTATTGAAGCCAGTAGGGGATGGGTTCAGCCACTCCACGTCACTGCCTTTGTCAAGAGTTGATGACCCCTGGGATACGAATCTCCGTTGTCATTCAACACTCCTTGTTCGTTGGTGTTTCACAAAAAAAAAAGAGCAAGCAGTGGGCATATGTTGATCGTACTCTAGCTGCAAAAGAAATAGTGCTTAATCACCACTGTTAAAATACGTTCTTAATGCAAGATGAGGAAGGTGCAGTACGGGGAGGAATTTCTTTACTTTGAACGCGAACATAATTTCCGGGAAGAGCTCATTGATGACCATTCCTGTTTAATCTAACCATTCAAATCGTTATTCCCTCTGCATTCATACATTCTTTGTTCAAATGGCCAACATTCAGCAGTCCACTTCCGCCCTCTTTCTTCTTTCTTTGATTGTTTTGCTGGCTATCTAGACACCAGAAGCCTAAGTCCTTATTGACAAATTGCAGAGACGAAAAATAAACAGAAATATATGGCGAGAGAGGTACGTACTGTTTTGCTTTGTTTTTTTTTCTCTTTTGATTTTATTCTTGTTCGAGAGCATTTCTAGGCTGGTATTAATTAATTAGTTATTGACATTGTTCATTAGTTTTTTTTATCGTATAGCCATACTGAATTCATCGTATTTGAAGTTCCATTTTCTATTTTCTTTGTTCTTTATTTTAATGTGATGACACATTATTGGTAATCGTCTAGTTTTTTTTTTAATATAATTTCTTTAGGTATTAAGAAGGGGATTTAACCACATGAATATGGATAAGGCCAATCCTAATCACTCACCATCACATACAATATTTTAATAAACCTTATAATAAAAAGGATAATGTCATTGTGTGTTTAGCCTTAAAATTATAATAGTAAAGGAAAATTAATTTCTAAGGGTAGTGAAGGAATCTGAACCCTTTAGAAATTTCATATCAAGCCCCCGGACCCATAGCTCTAAAAATTGTAACAATATTTCCTTTCCAAGTTTAAATGGTTAAAACTTAGGTGGCGACTCTATTTAGGTTTGTGTGGGCCAGTTAGAATAATTAAACTTCAATTTTATAATTTTGGTTTAGTTCTCCTAATTGTAAATCGAACCTTGAAGCCTTAAGCTCATTACTTAAGGGTTCAAATCCTACGCCCACACCCACCTAAATTTTACTCATAAACACTTGGGGTTTTAGGACCCGTCACTTCATCATTGGAAACCTTTGTTTCATTAAAATGTTATTTCCAAAACAATTTTCAAAAATAGATTTCGAAAACCTACTTTCTACAAACGAATTTCAAACCACGTTCTTCACCAACATGATTTTCAAAGTAGTTTTCGAAAACAGTTTTCAAAATTGAATTTCACAAACGTATTTCAAAATAAATTATTTAGTCCCCATGTTGTGACCCGCTATTTTTGAAGTTCAACCCACCTTCAAGAGTAGCGGTCATTACTGTGGAGTGTACTAGTCATTTCGTGTTTTCACAAAAGTGGTGGATTTTCTCAATGATTTTGTGCTCGATCATTCACCTTTCCTTTCTCAAAGAACGCCCCTCGTTTTCCTCGTCGGAGCAAGTGGAGCGCATGAAGATCGACAACAGCGGTTTGAACCGAAAATCAGAGGTGCACCAACCCGAGTCAAGTGACATAAAGACTAGCGACACCGGTTCGAGTTCAAATTGTTGAAAATCAGAGGAACACCAACCCGTTTTGTTTGATCACAGTTTTGCTTTGCTGCAAAAGCCTGAAGACGAGCGAGCAGCCGGACAAGGGTTACGGATGAAGATTTATGAATGGAGACGAACGGTTTATCATGGATGAGCAGATGATATGGAGGGAGAGTGTGATGTTTAAACTCAGAGAGTCTGGTACGATTTGAAATGAAGCAGGAGCTGGGTTTATATAGGCTTAGAAGAAAAACATAGGTTAGTGGAGTGGTGAGTTGGGGAAATTAATTGAGCATGGCCGTGCCTTAATTTAGGGGAAGTATGGGCTAAACCGCCGCTCGGCTGATAATTGCGCCAAAAGCCCGATTATCAGCGCATGCATTTTTATTTTTCGTTTCTAAGTGACGTCCGGATCTGTGTCCGGATCCAGACGTGAGACAGCGGTTTTGGATCTGAAACTCGGGGTGTGTCCGGATCATTGTCCGGATCCGGACAAGACACAGAACTCTCGGATCTGGAGTTTGGGTCACGTCCGGCTTGCGTCCGGATCCGGACATGTGACGTCCGGATTTGCGTCTGGCTATCTTGACCCGGACGTGACCAATCTTTGCCTCTTTTTCCGGATTTGTTCCCCGTTTGTTGCGTTGCAATCCTTATAATGTAAAATCTTTATTTCTATGGATTTTTTCTATATTTATCACATAAAATGTGTCAATTCATATCAAAACATCAATCTTTGGAAAAACACAGAATAAATGGAAAACATTGCTTAAATTGTAGCAGATTATAAGGTAATTAAGCCCTTAAAAGCCTATATGTTTCACATTTATCAAACGTCTTCCTTAATTAATTCAATTTGGCCTTCAAGGCCCCATCCATCCAAACCATGTTTAATTAATTACCAGTTGGGCGTCATGTTGGGACAACCTGATAACCTCACCAATGGACAGTAGTCCTCCCGTACACACAATGGTGCTCATTTCGCCAGAGGTCCGGAGGCCCCTGACTATTCACTTTGCCTCGTAAGGCGTACATATAAAGGCCGTAGCCATGTACCAAGTAGGTACTACCTGACCCACGATCCAAATAGGGCTCGTTGGGAAATTCCTAGAGCGGAACCCGATCGGGAACCCCTCAGTGATCACAAATGCGCAACCCGGTAGTTCGTAAACTACTAGGATTCCTCCCCTCATCTCATACCCATGCTCTCATATGATTAAGATAAACTCTTAGTTTTATGGAAAATACAATTTATTAATTAGCTGCCCAATGGGTCTCACGCATACCTTAAAGTAATCTAGGTTATATTCATGTTCGAGATCCATGCTCTAGAGACCGACAATGTCGTGTCTCGTGCCTAAGTGTTTTACTTAGGTTACCATATACTTAATATTAATACTAAGGGTATTATATTAAGTAACCGTCATGTCATCACATTAAACGCATATGTATGGTTATATAAGTCGATCTATAGTCGACGTAGTGTTAGTCCCGTAGGACACTCGTGCTTAAATAATTAATGCAGTAACACACATACTCACATACATGCACCCACACACATAACACACAAGTTATAAATCAACCAAATCCGAGCCCGAGGAATTCCTCAGGACAACCCAGATCAAACCCCTTTACATACCGTACACCTCAGACCTAGGATGCGCAGTGTAGTCCACTAAGCTCGTCAGGCGCCTTTGTCTGAAGTACGATCTAAACTGTAATAAAGCTATAAGTCAGTCTCCATGACTAACTAGATCCGGTATTTCCGAATATCAAGTAACCCCGACAGTTCATCCCCGGATTTCAACAGTTAATTGTTACGAGTTCCTCTAAACTAGACGGCTTGTTACTTAGACTCGTAGGTCGTAATATTTCGACTGTTGAGTTTAATTCATTATATTCATTTAATGTTGTCCATTATTGAACTTAGGCATATAACCTATAGTTGGCTGCATACATGCATGATTTATTATATAGTATTATTTTCCCACCATCCATTATAATACATTGTATTATAATCCATTAATCTTTAGTAAACTATATTTGAATTCAAAAACTTATAACTTACAGTTTATAACTATTTTCATATAATAACCTCCACCATTATATTATATGGTTTCCAACCATAATATATATCCATCCTTATATACATTATTCTCGCATATGTATATATTTACCAATATAGGTGAGTTTCATGAGTTGTAAAACTCTTATATTATATGTTACCTTTTTATCATCTTATATGAGATGATCATTCCCATTAAGTGTATTATATTATACAACTTATATTATCCTAATATTATGTAACATTTTATGTTGTATATATACAACCCCTAAGGTTTATTCAATATATACCTTAGTTTATAAATCTTATTTATTTATAGTTTGTCACATTATTTAATGTGAATATCCTTACTTATATTAATTCCATCTAAATCCCATTAATACCATATAATTGTTATAACATTTATAACATTGTAGACCATAGTCTAAAATTCATTTTCCAACCTTAATATATTCGGTACAACACTATACTTTGTTTAAATTCCATTTTGACCACATAACACTATGTAATGTTATACCATATACTAATATCATATAATATGATATTTTTATTTCTTTTAACTTATGACCTATAGTTTTTATTCAAAACTATTTTTAATTGCCGCATAGGCACATCCTTATACTTTAATTTCATTAACTTCAATGTCTTTATGTTTATTACAATAACACCCCATAATTTATACCATGTTATATATACCATATAATATATCATTTTTAACTTTATAAAAAGGTATAACCTATAGTTATTTTATTTAAAATAACCGAACAGACCATGTCTTGTTCACATTTACTTTCCAGCACCTTTAACTTTACAAATTTATAATTTGGCCCCATATATAATGTTATGTTATATATATCATATATTATAACATTTTAAACCTTAATATTAATATAACCTATAGGTATATATGTTTTAAATTTCCGAACAGACCCCAAATATGTTCTAAATTATTTTTCAACCCACCAACTTTCTATAATTACAATTTAACCCAATTTATAACATATAGTCTTATAATATCATTAAAACTATATATTATACACTTATTTATTTAAATACCCTTATATAATTCCAAAAATCACCAAACTTCACCAAAGGGTTATAAATATCATTTCTAACCCCTAAACTCTCGGTTATTACATTTCCACCCCACTTACTTATCCAAAATGTAACAATGACATAATAACTATATATTATACATATATAGTTTATTTTAATTCCAAATCAACCCAATAAATTCCTAAAAATTCCTAATAGCCCATGGGTGTTTATAATACCATTTTACACCCTTAAGTTTTGGTAATAACATATATACCTCATATGTTATAAAAATGTTACACTTAAATACATAACTTATTATATAACCATAAATAAATTATTGGGAATTTTCACCAAATGCCCCTGAGGTTTAGCCGATTTTCACAAAATACCCTTGCCTTTTCAGAATTAATATAATATACCCTCGAGGTTTCATTTTTGATACGAGATGCCCTTCCGTCTATTTTTCCACTTAAAGTCTGTTAAAATTTACTGTTTCTGCCCATTTTACCCTTACCCTTACTTTTTACGTGATACCCCTTCGTTGTTATAACGGCTAGTTTTACGAAATACCCCTGCAATATTAGAACGGCTAGTTTCACCAGATACCCCTGACACCACATTTTTTACCAGATGCCCCTGTATTTGATAACGACTAGTTTTTGGCCTATAAATTCATAAACATCAATTATCTAGAGGAAGCAATTAAGATTATGATATTAGAAAAGAATTCCATAATTATAAGATACCAATCGTACAATTTGTATCATAATTAGAAGATCGAGGGTAACAAAATCATACTACAACGAAATCTGTGGCTGGAATCCCAAAATTTCAGTCAATACAAATAGAAGACAGGACCAAAGCAGAGGTAAAGGCAAAATTGAAAGATCTAGCGTAAGCTATATATGTTACTGAAAAAGCTAATAGGATTCATATTGTAGTTTTCTCCTTTTCACTTCATCGCGATGGCCTGAGCTTAATTCTCCTGTTGCTGCTGCTGCTGGAAGTTCAAAGGCCTCCTGAAAAGCATGATATGGGGTTCTAGGTGATGGATCACATAGTGGACCCATCCTCTGCTCTGCTGGACCCCGATGGCACGCCATTCAGTCTACACAAAGATGAAAGACGTCTCATAGGTTAAGTCAAATTCTCAACAACCTAATCAAACAAAACTTAGTAACAACAGTTGTAGTTTTGGATTCTGAACTTCTCCTGATTCATAAGAAATCAGATGTAAACAGATCAATTATGGGTTATGATCTTCTGCATCTATCCTCTTTGCATCAATCATACTCAATGAGGAAGGTTCAGATAAGCTATCCTTCTGCTATAGACACGGTCATTTGCTTATATGCCATTTTCTTTCCTGCAAAACTAGCGGTACTGATTTGGTCGTTTCACATACGCATGTTATAGTCCTAAGGTTTACTTGCTCAAGGTTGTCGCTTTCTAACCCGATGTGCTATTGCATCCCGCCTGGAAAACTTATTCAATGGGGATATAGCCTCTTTGCAATTCTACTTCACACTTATTGTAGACAATAGAATCAGTATCACTTGTATCATACGAGTAAAGTAAGGGACACAGCAGGACAAATTAATAAATAAGCATGTAGCATAAACAAGGATACATCAGACTTGTGGAACCGTGCAAATCCAATCATCAAACTATTCCTATATTCTTTAACTTCTTCTATCTGTTCCTATTTCACAAACCCCTCAACATGGGGTAATTATCATATCAACATACAGAAGGAAACTAGATGCCAATAGCTTTAGCGATATAGTAATCAGAGAGCAAATTATAGTATTCATCAGATAGAAGAAACAGCTTGAGGGCGTATGAAAGGCTAGTCATAGTATTACAATAATCGATTCCTCTCGGTGCTTTGTCCTCGTAAATAAATTTGCTGATTCCTAAGAAGCAGTGAAACCAATCATCCACTTACTAAGATTTGTAGGTTTTTCTATTATGCAATTCTTTCACTGGGAATACCGGACAGATACGAAGGGTGGGTAAAGAAGAGAGAGAGAAATACTAGACTGATTCCTAAGAAGCAATGAGCACAACTTGCTGGCGAGAAGAACGCAATCAAAGATGGAACACATTGGGAGAAGATTAAGCAAAGTATTTGCTGGCGATGGAATTTAGAGAACGAGCTCGAAGGAACATGGTGTTCGATTTGGGGGTTTTTTCCGGTTTAGGGTTTAGACAAGGATAACTTTTAGAACGTGATAAAAAGTAAGGGTAAGGGTAAAATGGGCAGAAACAGTAAATGTTAACAGACGTTAAGTGGAAAAATAGATGGAAGGGCATCTCGTATCAAAAATGAAATCTTGAGGGTATATCATATTAATTCTGAAAAGATAGGGGTATTTTGTGAAAATCGGCTAAACCTCAGGGGCATTTGGTGAAAATTCCCTAAATTATTTAACTTATCTAATTTGGTCAAAACCTACCATATGGTCAAGGTTGACCTCCTTAATATTGCCTTGACCATTACTTTCCCTTATTTACGGTTTATACCCATAATTTTCCAAAAATTACCATTTAGCCCCAAAACTTTATAAAACCATATAATTTTTATTTTAAATCCTTTTAACACCTAATTTTCGGCTTTATTATTATATAACCCCCAAATTTAATCTAATTATGGTTTAACCCCTTATACCTTGTGTTAATATATATTTGTTACCTAAAATCTAATTTAAACTTAATATACATAAATAAAATGGCCTAAAGTACATGGCCTTATTACAAACATTAGCTTATAAAATAGATTACACATAAATGCTCAAAAATGCATTAAACTCTCGGCCTCACCATGTATTTTCCATAAATTACCAATATTCCACATAAAGTCATAATTTGACATTTATGTTACTTATTTACTTACATAAATTTACTAACTCATTCCTTAACCACCTAAGGTTAAAACATGACCATACATGCTAAGTTCACTCACGGCAATATATATACATATGTTTAAACATATGTTAATATACCAAAGTTGAGTTTAAGTGATTTATACCTTGTTTTAGCCAAGGTAAAGCCTTGTTTGGCCACAACAATTTAGAGGAAAATTCCCATAGCTTCTAAGATGTGTTCTAACAGCAATATAATGATATGGTTAGGTCCCAAACTTGAACTAACCATAAGAGTAATTTAAGTCACGAAAAACATGAACTTTTACCTTGAAATCTCAAGGTTCTCCCAAGCTGCTCTCGGCCTACTTTTCCAACAGAAAGGAGGCATCAAAACACTCTTTAAACCCAGCTATATAACAGCCAATGATCCAGGTAGAAGAAAGCTAGGGTTTACCTTGATTAAAATGGCTTAAATGGAGTTTAAGCTTGAAATCAGCCACCAAATGATGTGGTGGCAATTGCTACTCATCAAGCATGATAAATGGAAGATTATAAGCCAAGGGAACAAAGATTTACAACCGGAAATGAAGGGAATGAAGAGATATGTGGTTAAAGCACATTTTTACCTTAAAAGATCAAGATTATAACTTTCCTCCTTCTTCCCTTTTTACATCCGAGAATCCCCCTCCTTTTAACCTCTAAAACACACTAGATTCATGGATGCAAATGGCTGATTTTTAGCTCCATGGAAATAGGAAAGAAAAGTGAAGAGAATGAACATAAAATTGCTTTATAAGCTTACCTAGATCACAAGGTGTTCTTCTCTGAACTTAGATGGTAGTTGGCATGAATGGAGGCAGAAAGAGAGCTGTTGGCTGCTAAACCCACGGATGGAAGGAGGTAATGAGAAAGGAATTTTTTTTCCTTTTATGACATCTTAATCTTACTTTAGTGTATAGTACATGATGACTCATTGGAAGATATTTTAGGTTTGTAAATGGGTAAGGATGGCAGCTATGTGGGCGGCAATGGATGGCTAGGTCAAGGGATGAAATACCCCAAACCTAAGTATGTTAAGTAAACATCAATATATGATGTAGTAAGGCTAAAATATGCCTTAGAGAGATTGGTAGACAATTTAAACCAAGGAAAACACAAGAAAATGTCTTAAGGACAATTTGGGCAAAAACGTGCTCTAAGCTTGGAGAGACTTGGGTGAGCACCCAAATATCATGCTAAGACCTTAGTAATATCCTAATGGTCATTTTAAACCAATTACCAAAGAAAACCAAGCTTGAAAACAAGTTAAAACACAAAATGTGCTTTAAGGAGTCTTAAAGCACATTTTTGAAAAATTGTCTTGTAAATGGGTTTTGAGTGGCTAAATGCCCATGATTACACCTTAATCAACATGTGTACTAATTATTATCACATTAGGAAGCCTAAATCAATGGGAAATCAAAATTTCAGAAATATGTGCACTAATTTGTGAATAGTGCCAAATAGTGACTAGTTTAAGTTTTAGTCAACATAAGTCAATTAGTTGGTCAACCAAGACCATAAATATCTTGGTTATAAAGAGGGGGCCGGTTTTCTAAGGATGAGTCACCATAGATTTCATCAAATAAGGGAAAAAGAAGAGATAAGTAAAGAAAGTTACTATTTGCTTTTATAAAGCAAATATCCTTATTAGCCTACCTCTCTCCTCTCTTCTTCATTTCCCTTTCTTCCATGGATTTCTTCGTTCTCTCTGTTCCAAACCGTGCCCAACCAGCTCCATACTTGTTCCATCTTCAAATGTCCATAAGTTACTCATTTTAGCTCCAAATCAAAAAGTGAGCATAGATTATTCTTAGTTAGCTCAAGCTCTAGCTTTCTATCTTTACAAAATGGGAAAAGCTTCATTTTGGAGCCATGGGAAATCTCCATTGATGGAGGAAAATCAAGTTTGAAGAGTTCATTAGCTTCTCCATTCTCTTAAGGTAAAGAAAATGTAAGAAAAATCATGTTTCCATCACTTCCTCACCTTGGCCGAAAATTTGCCTCTTAAGATACCTTGTTTTACCCATTGTTCTAGCTTGATCCTATTCTCCAAGGGCTAGAGGAGGTCCTACTTGATTCATATCCAAGCTTGTTTTGAGAATCCAAGGTAAAGCATTCAATTTAATACCTTAAAACATATTTTCAACCTAGGGTTTATTCCTTAAGGTTAGTGTATTATTTAGCACTCATTGAAATACCCCAAACCTTGGTATGTTGGTTAAACATTAAAACATGGTATATTAAGACTAAAAAGAGTCTTAGAAACCTTAGTAAACAAATTTAAACAAAAAGGAAAAACAAATGTGCTTTAAAGTCAATAAGAGCTAAAATGTGCTCTAAGCTTGGGATAAACTTGAGTAAGGCCTAATGAGCTTACCAAGACTTCATTTATATACTAATGAACATATTAAACCAATTACCAAAGAAAACCAAGCTTGAAAACAAGTTAAAACTCAAAATGTGCTTTAAGAAGTCTTAAAGCACGTTTTTGAAAAATTGTCTTGTAAATGAGTTTTGAATGGCTAAATGTCCATCATTACTCTTAAATATATATGTGTACTATATAGTATCACATTTGGGTGGCTATATTAGTGGGAAATCAAAAATTTCACTTCTATGTGCCTTGTATAGGTGAATAGTACTTTTTATAAGCTATTTGTAACATATGTTGTATTAAGTAATTAAATTGACAAACAAAGACTAAAACACCCCACACTAATATAAGGGGCCGGTTTTTATAAGGTTGTGACTCACCACTCTCTTATTAATGTATTAAGTAAAAAGATAAGTAAATAAGCTACTTTTTACTTTATAAGTAAATATCTCTTAAAGCAAATTCTATCTTCATTCTCTCATTTCCCTTCCTTGCTCACACGGTTTCCCACTCATCTTCTCCCTTCTTCTTGTTCTCTCACGATAAACCACTACCACCATTAAACACAAGCTTTGACCACTTGCTAAATCTAGCTCACTTGTCCAAATCAAAAACAAATACCACCAATCTCTTCCTCTCATCAAGCTCTTCATTCCTATTCTCAAAACTCCTAGAGCTCCATTTCGGTGCCAAGGTGTTCCACCATTGAAGGAGCTTGAGCTTGGATTTCTACATATTATTACTCTCCTTTACTTCTAGGTAAGGAATCTCAAACAAAAATCAAGTTTCCTCCTTGTTTTTGTCATGTCCGAAAATACACATTGATATAGCTCATTGTGTGACTTTGTTCTAGCTTCATTTCAACTCTTCATGGACTAGGTGGAGTCCTCTCTTGTTGTATATCCAAACTCTCTTCAAAGAACAAGGTAAAACAACTACATTAATGTTTTGAAACAATGTCAAATTAGGGTTTACAATGAGATGAAGCTATAGCTTGAATACTCATTATTGTTGTATATTGTTTAGAACTTGTCAAGGAATCAAGTACTCTATTGGTTTTCTAAAGGAAACAAGAAAGAAGTTATCTTGCAAAAGAGGTAAATCTACTAACCTAATGCTATTTTAATGCCTTAGGAGAAATGAGCTTATAATGCTTATTAAAACTATCTAAAGAGCCAATGGGAATGACTTAGTAAAGTGTTCTCAAGAGACTAGTAAAGGGCATATGTGTGTTGAGTGTATTTGCAGGTTAAAGGCATATATATTGTGGAAATTCAGTGTTTATGATTTAAGCACTTTAAGGGCCTAAGTGCCATGCAATTTAAATTGTGCACTATGTTGTAATGTGGTGTAAATTTGGTGAAATTATGTATGTGAGTGTTCTTGATGATTTTAGATGATCTTGTGTGTTTAAAGGAGAAGGTAAAGTGTTAGGCTTAGTAATGTTCTAAGGGAACCCATGTCAAAATTTAGGTAAGAAGCAAGAAGTTTTAAGTGTTTACATAAGGTTTGGTGAGTTAGAAAGTGTAGGAGATGAATAAGAAGTTTATGATGTTCTTAAGGAATTTTGATGAACTAGGAAACATTCTATAGTGTAATAAGGACTTAGGCATGATCTTGAGATTTAAGTAGGTACCAAAGTCACTTTGGGACTTAGGTAAATACCTAGGCAAACTTTGGTAAAATAAGGAGAAGTGTACACTAGGAAAAGAGTTTCAAGAAGGAGATAAGGAATTAGTGTGAGAGATGATGCTTGGGAGATGATGTTAAGTTAAGGAGAAAGCATTTTGGGATAGTAGTTACCATAGGTGAGAAACACCATCTAGGAACCTAGTATAAAATAACATAAGTGTTAAGGAATTTTTACAAGGAAATAAGTAAAGGTTTAAGGAGTTAGAAAATGAGTTTCATGGATGTTGTATGTGGATGTAAGGTTACCAAATGTTGTTAGGAAGCATTAAGAGGCCTTAGGAGAAGTTTGGTGAAGAATTGGCAAGTTTGGGTAAGTTTAGAAGGCGACCGACCCAGGGGCCGACCCAGTTTTGGGTCGGTCGAGCCTCTGTAAAATGTTAGGAAATGTTCGGTGACGGTCCGACCCAAAGGGTGGGTCGGACATGGGTCGGTCGAGCCTCTGTAAAATGTTAGGAAAATGTTCGCACATGGACCGACCCAGAATGGTGGGTCGGACATGGGTCGGTCAAGGTAAGTTTTCAGACCCGAAGACCACTGGGAGGGTCCGACCCAGTTGTGGGTCGGACGGTGGGTCGGTCGGACCAAAACATGTAAAAAAAAAAAACAGAAAAGAATGTGACTTATGTAGTTAACCCTAGGGTATTTAATGAAGGTAACCTAGGGTAAGATAGGCATTAAAGCATGTCATACAAGCATGTTGAATATATAGTAAGTGTGAAGTTAAATAATTAATTAACCGACCTTACTAATGTGTATAGGATTCTCTCAAGGTGGGAACGAAACAAGGCAAGGACCAAGGTATGGTTTTCTTGCAGTCTGTTGCCTAACGGTTTACACCGGCTTGGGTGTTGTTTGTTTTCTGAGTGTTTACAACCTTATAAGATTAAGGCATGAAAAGAGTTTACAGTTGTTATATATTATGGTGTTGTGTTATTATGACTCCTTTCCCTTGGTGTGTCTAACAAGACCTAAATGTTGCTTGTATGTGACTTGACAAATGTTGTGTGTTCACTAACAAGTGCTAATCGGGGGGAGTGAGGAGTCCGGTAAGTTCCGGCCACGCGTGTGATGGATGGGGGTCGTTATCATATCCAGTTCGGCTCCCTAGGTGTATGTTTAGGTGGTATTCCAATTTGGTTTCAACCTTCCCTTAGCTTATCCAAAGCTAGTTTACTGACTCACGTCGGGCCATAGGGGCATACTGTGTTGTTTGGTGTGCTTGGGATCACTATATCCGACACACCTTGGGTTTAAGTCAACCGTTCAAATAACAGGATGGTGATGAGGTAATTAACGAGCTTGGGTGAGTTTGGCAACAATCTCTATGCTCATGGTATGTACTAACTGTGGTGGAAGGATCTTAATGTGAACCGTTCTTGTGGTGTATGTATTGATGATGTGATGCTATGCAATTTCCCTTGCTATGCTATGGTATATGTGTATATATATGTTGGTTGTTCTAAAATGAATGCCATGTTATTATGACAATTGGTTGCGCGTATCCCGTTAGTCGATGGGCTGCGCGTTAGCCATACCAGCAAAGGTGCTGACCCCCTCGGGGGCCCCATATTTTATTTGATTGCAGGATGAGGATCGAAGAGGCTGAGTGGCTCTAGGTCCTAGGCGGTAGATATACTTTTGGATAAGTAGGTTGTTGAGCCCGGGATGCGCCTGTGCTCCCGAGGCGTACATGTTGATACCTTGTTATACAGTTATGGATGATTATGGTTTGGAGATGATTGTAAATTAAATACTCGGTATTGTCGGTTATGTTTATATATGGATGTTAGTTACTATGCTCGGGAGTCTGATCATCAGACCGATACACATGTATTTATTCTGCCTAGTTAACCACGTGGGTGGTTAACGGCGTTGTAACACCAAAGCGTTAGTTATTATTTGGTTGGTTATTTCCGCTGCGACTTCGGTAGATGATAGGAGCGTGTAGGGGTGTTACAAAAAGTGGTATCAGAGCGAAGTATCGCTCTGATGACTAGAATACCGAGCTTAGGAATATACCGAGTTAGGAAACCTAACTACAATACCTAAGTGAACATGTTTGGAAAGGTTAACCACTAACTAAGTGTGGAGATACCTTATTATCGGGAAGCGTTACAAACGATGGACCGATAAGTGTGCAGGCATAATGCTAATGAGATGTTCATATAAATACAGATGGCAGGTAGACCACGAGGTCGAGGCCGCGGGCGCGGTACTGGAGATTTGGGTAACCAGGGCGATGATACTACGGCCCAGACTATGGCTGAGGCAGTTGCAGCCGCCGTAGCCCAGTTGGTACCCGATCTAGTTGCTGCTATTCAGCAAGGGCAACAGCCCGGAGTTCAGCCACCACCACCACCGCCACGTGAGACCAATTGGGTCAAGGCGTTGGCTGATCTTAGGCCGCCATCATTCAGTGGGGAGACCGATCCCCGTAAGCTCGAGGCATACATCTCCGAGATGGAGACCGCCTTCGAAACCCTAGCACCACCTGAGCAGATCAAGGTGCGACTTGCTGCTTATTACTTAAAGGGCTCGGCACAAAACTGGTGGAAGCTTGTGCGCGAGGGAAGGGTTGCTGACCCGACTTTTCAGTGGAGGGAGTACACGGCTCTGCTGCGAGCCAAATACTACCCTATACATGTGCAAGAGGCCAAGCGCCTGGAGTTGGACAACCTGAGGCAAGGGGATAAGATGACGGTAGATGAGTACTACTCAGCCTTCATCGGACTTATCCACCTGCTACCGGATCTGGGTTACTCAGACCGGATCCTTGTGAACCGTTTCTACAACGGACTGAACTATCGCCTACGCTACGGCATGGGGCCTACTGGATATACCACCTTGCAGGTAAAGGAATTACAGTGTAATGTGAATAAGTGTGTAGTGTGTTATGTGATGTGAGTTTATTTGGCGGGGCATAACTGACACCCTAAATATAGGAGTGCTATCATGCCGCTGCTATTGTGGAGATCACCGTCCGTCTGAGGGACGAGGAGAATGCGCTTAAGCGCAAGGCTCAGAACGAGGGCCAAGGCACGCAAGGGCAGTGGGGGGGAAGAAGAAGAAGCGTACTCCCAGTCCCAGAAAGGACAGCAACAAGGTGACAAGGGCCAGGCCCAGACCACCACTGCTGATGAGCCTCTGCAGCTCACCTATGCGTATGCGGCCAAGCCCCTACGTTCTTACCCACCTAAGGGTAATTGTCTAACTCTGTGTGATAAGTTAGAGTGTATGTTAGTAAGTTGTGAGACAAGTATTGATGATGTATTGTGATAGCAGCTGGCACGGGTTCTAGATCGGAGCGCCACTTTTACTGTAAGTGGTGCAATGGAGACCACCCCGGCAAAGATTGCAAGGGGAATGATGTGAGGTGCCGCCACTGCCAGAAGATGGGGCACCGTGAGTTTGAGTGTTGGACGAACCCCAACAGCAGGAACTACAAGCCAAAGTGGAAGGGTAAGGCCACTGCGACCACCGATGGCCAGAAGACGGCGAACCAGCCACCCCCAGATCAGAGGTACACAGAGTCCCAGAAAGGGAAGGGGTCGGGGTCCAACAAGGCCACCCTGAATGTGGTGGACCGGTCTGAGGCGCCAGGCCCTCTTCTAGACCAGGTACCGCCCTTGTTGAATGAAAAAGTGATTGCTTACCGCATTTCATGCATGAGTGTTAGCAAGTCTAAGGGTATAAACATATAAGTAAAGAGTTAGAACATAATGTGGAAAACACCTAAATTAGGCAATTTGAAACTTAGGAACCTTCAATATCTGCTATCCAATCCCACCCGCACCAAACCCTGAAGAAACCGCCATCAACATCACCGACTTTCCATTGGAGCAATGTCAGGTTATCCAGCCAGGTATGATACTCTTAAATGGATACCTGACACCGGAAGCACAAATCCACATCATCAGACGATGCGACGAACTTGGAGCAAAACCAGGAGGGTTCTACACACCCGAATACCCGAACGGAGCAAGGATGCAATTGAAGATGATGTGCATGGGTAAGGACTGGAACCCTTACACCAAGTCATATCAAGAAGTTCGAGCTGAAGATGGAGCAACAGTAGCAAGCATACCAGAGGAGTTCCACGCGGTGTTAACCACGCCGTGGGAATTGCTCAGCAAGTTGAGACGGAATCAATTCCAAGTGTAAAGGCAGATCTATGCATTGTAAACTTCTACCAGAAAGGTGGACGGTTGGGTATGCACCAAGACAAGGACGAGTCACCCGAGTCTCTAAGTAAGGGAGTACCCGTGGTGTCTTGGTCCATTGGTGATACCGCTGTGTTTATATGGCGAGCAGAAGCGTGCTGATCTCGCAAAGAAGCTACTTCTGAAATCGGGGATGTTAATCATGGGTGGGCAATCAAGGATGCTATACCATGGCATCAGAAAGATCAAACTGAATACCGCACCGTCGGCAGTGATCAATGCCACACACATGAAACCTGGACGTTTAAATTTGACTTTCAGGCAGTTTTGAGCCTTGTGTAATCATGTATGTATTAAGCCAGTGGTTTGACAAAGGAGCTATGTCTAGCAATGTCTACAATGTAACCAATTTATGGTGTAAAGACTGTGTTAATGAATAAAGGAATGTTGTTTTGGAGTGTATCAACGTGTTGTTACCCAATACTTATTAGTTTGCCAATGAATTAGGCTGTGCACTCGGAACGGGAGGTATACTGAGTGTCTGCAATAAGGCAGAAGCCGGCAAGAGCGGCACAATCCTCACCGGTACCTTTCCAGTGAATGGCGTGGATGCATCGATCTTGTTCGACTCTGGAGCCTCACACACATTATTTCGCTATCATTTGCGAAGAGGCTGGGGTTAGACGGTGAAGAGATGCCAGACTTCGTGGTCACTCTCCCGTCGAAAGAGCAGATCAGATGTACCCGCTACTACCGAGATGCTATTGTTCGAATCATGGATGAGGAGTTTCCGATCGACTTGATAGAGTTCGACGGACTGGGTTTTGATGTGATTGTCGGGATGAACTGGTTGGAGCGGTACAAGGGCAGAATCCTATGTGCCGAGCATCGACTGCTTCTTAGGAGTCCATCTGGGGTTACTATATCTTACCGCCAGAGGCCCAGGGAGCCTTCGACACAGATCATCACCGCCATGGCCATGTACCGTGAGTTGCGACGGGGAAATGATGTATACCTCTGCTATGTCCAGGACATAGAGAGAGACCCTGAGTTTAGCCCAGATGTGCCGGTAGTGTCGGAGTTTCCTGATGTATTTCCTAAGGAACTGCCGGGCATGCCGCCAGCACGAGAGGTTGAGTTTTGAGATTGACTTATTCCGGGCACCGGACCCATTGCGAAAGCACCTTACCGTATGGCTCCAGCTGAGATGACAGAGCTCAAGGAGCAGCTGCGAGACCTACTCGACAAGGGCTTTATCCGCCCTAGTGTGTCACCATGGGGAGCGCCGGTCCTCTTCGTGAAGAAGAAGGACGGTAGCCTCCGCCTATGTATTGATTATCGGGAGCTGAATGCTGTTACGGTGAAGAACCGTTACCCCTTACCACGCATCGACGATCTATTTGATCAGCTTAGGGGAGCATCAGTATTCTCCAAGATAGACCTACGTTCCGGATATCACCAGATTGCCATCCGTGACAGTGACATCGAAAAGACAGCTTTCAGAACTAGGTATGGGCACTATGAGTTCACCGTTATGCCGTTTGGCTTATCAAATGCACCAGCAAAGTTCATGGACTTAATGAACCGTTTGTTCCAAGATCAGTTGGACAAATCAGTGGTAGTCTTCATCGATGACATACTTGTGTATTCGAAATCGAGAGGTGAGCATGAAAGCCACCTGAGAGATGTTGCAGACGTTGAGAAAGAATCAGCTGTATGCTAAATTTTCTAAATGTGAATTTTGGTTGAACCAAGTATCATTCCTTGGACATGTAATTCTGAGGCCGGGATCGCTGTTGATCCGGCGAAAGATAGATGCAGTGCGCACCTGGCCTAGGCCGAAGACAGTTACCGACATCAGGAGCTTCCTCGGTCTGGCAGGTTACTATAGGAGATTTGTGAGGGACTTCTCCAGTGTCTCGAAGCCGATGACTTCCTTGATGAAGAAGGATGCACCATTCGAGTGGACAGTCGACTGCGAGAGAGCTTTCACGAGTCTCAAGGATGCTCTGACATCTGCACCGGTTCTGACATTACCAGACGGTCCAGATGGTTTTGAGGTCTATTGCGACGCATCAGGCAGGGGTATGGGTTGTGTGTTGATGCAACACGGGAAGGTCGTGGCTTACGCCTCCCGACAGCTGAAGAAGCATGAGGAGAACTACCCTACCCACGACTTAGAATTGGGGGCCATTGTCTTCGCACTGAAGATATGGCGACATCACTTGTATGGGGTAAGTGTGACGATCTATTCTGACCACAAGAGCTTGAAATACTTGTTCACTCAGAAAGAGTTGAACATGAGGCAGAGAAGGTGGGTTGAATTCTTGAATGATTATGATATCGATTTACAGTATAAGGAGGGTAAGGCAAATGTGGTAGCTGACGCATTGAGTCGCCGAGCACACTCTCTCCATTCGCTAGTCTCTCATACTGGCTTGGTTGAAGAGGTGCGGAGTGCTCAAATGACGGATCAGTACATGTTGGAGGTTAGACAGAAGCTTATTGATGGCACATTCGAGGGGCAGAAGTACGACTTCAGACTCCACGATGATGACCTGATTAGGCTCAATGGCAGATTGTGTATACCCAGGGGTAGCGCTGAGCTGAAGGAGCGCATATTGAGTGAATCCCATTGTTCTACTACTTCGATTCACCCCGGAGCTTCAAAGATGTATAAAGGTATGAAAAGATACTTCTGGTGGGCTGGAATGAAAAAGGATGTAAATGACTATGTGTTGAGGTGTCTCACTTGTCAGAAGGTCAAGTTTGAGCACCGACGGCCTGGTGGTATGGTGCAGCCAATGCCAGTGCCGGAGTGGAAGTTCCATGACATATCTATGGACTTCGTGGTAGGGCTTCCGCCTACAAGGGGAGGTCTAAATATGATTTGGGTGGTAGTTGACCGACTGACCAAGGTGTCTCGATTCATTCCGATGAAGGACACCTGGAAAGTGGCAAATTGGCAGAATTATTCGATAAAGAGATTGTTAGACATCATGGTGTACCAAAGACGATAGTATCTGACAGAGATACCAGATTCCTATCCAGATATTGGAAGTCTACACGAGAGGCACTTGGTACTGAACTGAAATTGAGCACGGCGTTTCACCCACAGACCGATGGTCAGAGTGAGCGCACTATACAGACACTTGAGGATATGCTACGTGCATGTGCACTTGATTTTCAGACCAGCTGGATTGATAAGTTACATCTGATCGAGTTTAGCTACAACAACAGTTATCATGCATCGATCAAGATGTCTCCCTTCCAGGCATTGTACGGTAGACCATGCCGCACGCCATTATGCTGGGATGAGTCGAGTGAGACGGTCATTATAGGACCAGAGTATCTTGAGCAAGTTCAGGCAGAAGTTCGCCAGATCAGGGCTAATATGAAAGCAGCTCAGGATAGACAGAAGTCGTACGCAGATGTGCGCCGACGTGACCTGGAGTTCGCCGTGGGCGATCAGGTATTTTTGAGAGTATCCCCCATGAAGGGAGTATTCCGTTTTGGTCAGAAGGGCAAGTTGAGCCCGAAATATGTAGGTCCTTATGTTGTGACGGAGCGGATCGGCCCGGTAGCTTATAGACTTGATTTACCCGCCGAGCTGGGCAAGGTACATGATGTATTTCATGTGTCCCAGTTGAAGAAGTATATGTCTCATCCGTCTCATGTGCTTCAGCCTGAAAGGCTAACTTTAGAGCCGACCATGCGATCAGTGGAGACTCCGGTACGGATTCTGGACACTAAGACTCGAGACACTCGCCATAAGTCCGTGAGACTGGTGAAGGTCCTCTGGTCTAACCAGGACGTTGAGGAGGCCACTTGGGAGCTGGAAGAAAAGATGAAGGCGAAGCACCCGTCATTGTTTGCTTCTTAGTGTTTATATGTATAGGGTACGGGGCGTACCCCTTTTAAGGGGGTAGAGCCGTTTCGGTTATGGTTGTGTACGACATGTATAAGTATACATTGTCTGTGTATTTTGTGTCTGAATGGTATTATATGGTTTGGACCTTGAGTCCGTTGTGTGTAGAATGATGATAAGGTTGGTAATGATGGTTGGAAGTATTGTTTTATAAATGTTCCCCGTGTTCTAATAGTAAGATATGTGGGAAGTATGAACTTTGGGGACAAAGTTCTTTTAAGGGGGGTAGATTGAAATACCCCAAACCTTGGTATGTTGGTTAAACATTAAAACATGGTATATTAAGACTAAAAAGAGTCTTAGAAACCTTAGTAAACAAATTTAAACAAAAGGAAAAACAAATGTGTTTTAAAGTCAATAAGAGCTAAAATGTGCTCTAAGCTTGGGATAAACTTGAGTAAGGCCTAATGAGCTTACCAAGACTTCATTTATATACTAATGAACATATTAAACCAATTACCAAAGAAAACCAAGCTTGAAAACAAGTTAAAACTCAAAATGTGCTTTAAGAAGTCTTAAAGCACGTTTTTGAAAAATTGTCTTGTAAATGAGTTTTGAATGGCTAAATGTCCATCATTACTCTTAAATATATATGTGTACTATATAGTATCACTTTGGGTGGCTATATTAGTGGGAAATCAAAAATTTCACTTCTATGTGCCTTGTATAGGTGAATAGTACTTTTATAAGCTATTTTGTAAATATGTGTATAAGTAATTAAATTGACAAACAAAGACTAAAACACCCCCACACTAATATAAGGGGCCGGTTTTATAAGGGTGTGACTCACCACTCTCTTATTAATGTATTAAGTAATAAAGATAAGTAAATAAGTACCTTTTTACTTTATAAGTATAAATATCTCTTAAAGCAAATTCTATCTTCATTCTTCATTTCCCTTCCTTGCTCACACGGTTTCCCATCATCTTCTCCCTTCTTCTTTGTTCTCTCACGAAAACACTACCACCATTGAAACACAAGCTTTGACCACTTGCTAAATCTAGCTCACTTGTCCAAATCAAAAACAAATACCACCAATCTCTTCCTCTCATCAAGCTCTTCATTCCTATCTTCTCAAAACTCCTAGAGCTCCATTTCGGTGCCAAGGTGTTCCACCATTGAAGGAGCTTGAGCTTGGATTTCTACATATTATTACTCTCCTTTACTTCTAGGTAAGGAATCTAAACAAAAATCAAGTTTCCTCCTTGTTTTTGTCATGTCCGAAAATACACATTGATATAGCTCATTGTGTGACTTTGTTCTAGCTTCATTTCAACTCTTCATGGACTAGGTGGAGTCCTTTCTTGCTAGATATCAAACTCCCTTCAAAGATCAAGGTAAAACAACTACATTAATGTTTTTGAAACAATGTCAAATTAGGGTTACAATGAGATGAAGCTCAAAGCTTGAATACTCATTATGGTGTTGTATATTGTCTAGAACTTGACAAGGAACCAAAATACCATACGGTTTTGTAAGGAATCAAGAAGGAAGTGTTTTGGGAAAAGAGGTAAATCTACTAACTTAAATGTTTAATGCCTTAGGAGAAATGAGCTTATAATGCTTATTAAAACTACCTAAAGAGCAAATGGTGAATGACTTAGTAAAGTGTTCTCAAGAGACTAGTAAAGGGCATATGTTGAGTGTATTTGCAGGTTAAAGGCATATATTGTGGAAATTCAGTGTTTATGATTTAAGCACTTTAAGGGCCTAAGAGCCATGCATTTTAAGGGCCTAAGTGCCATGCAATTAAATTGTGCACTATTGTAATGTGGTGTAAATTTGGTGAAATTATGTATGAGAGTGTTCTTGATGATTTTAGATGATCTTGTGTGTTTAAAGGAGAAGGTAAAGTGTTTAGGCTTAGTAATGTTCTAAGGGAACCCATGTCAAAATTTAGGTAAGAAGCAAGAAGTTTTAAGTGTTTACATAAGGTGTGAGTTAGAAAATGTAGGAAAGAATAAGAGTTCATGTTTTAAAGGAATTTTGATGAACTAGGAAACATTCTATAGTGTAATAAGGACTTAGGCATGATCTTGAGATTTAAGTAGGTACCAAAGTCACTTTGGGACTTAGGTAAATACCTAGGCAAACTTTGGTAAAATAAGGAGAAGTGTACACTAGGAAAAGAGTTTCAAGAAGGAGATAAGGAATTAGTGGTGAGAGATGATGCTTGGGAGATGATGTTAAGTTAAGGAGAAAGCATTTTGGGATAGTAGTTACCATAGGTGAGAAACACCATCTAGGAACCTAGTATAAAATAACATAAGTGTTAAGGAATTTTTACAAGGAAATAAGTAAATGTTTTAAGGAGTTAGAAAATGAGTTTCATGGATGTTGTATGTGGATGTAAGGTTACCAAATGTTGTTAGGAAGCATTAAGAGGCCTTAGGAGAAGTTTGGTGAAGAATTGGAAAGTTTGGGTAAGTTTAGAAGGCGACCGACCCAGGGGCCGACCCAGTTTTTGGGTCGGTCGAGCCTCTGTAAAATGTTAGGAAAATGTTCGGTGACGGTCGACCCAAAAGGGTGGGTCGGACATGGGTCGGTCGGGCAAGTTTCAAAGGAAGGAATGTTCGCACATGGACCGACCCAGAAGGTGGGTCGGACATGGGTCGGTCAAGGTAAAGTTTTCAGACCCGAAGACCACTGGGAGGGTCCGACCAGTTGTGGGTCGGACGGTGGGTCGGTCGGACCAAAACTTATAAAAAAAAAACAGAAAAGAATGTGACTTATGTAGTTAACCCTAGGGTATTTAATGAAGGTAACCTAGGGTAAGATAGGCATTAAAACATGTCATACAAGCATGTTGAATATATAGTAAGTGTGAAGTTAAATAATTAATTAACCGACCTTACTAATGTGTATAGGATTCTCTCAAGGTGGGAACGAAACAAGGCAAGGACCAAGGTATGGTTTTCTTGCAGTCTGTT
Source organism: Limonium bicolor (assembly GCA_023374045.1). Classification (NCBI taxonomy): domain Eukaryota; kingdom Viridiplantae; phylum Streptophyta; class Magnoliopsida; order Caryophyllales; family Plumbaginaceae; genus Limonium; species Limonium bicolor. The sequence continues at coordinate 30,214 of JAIOTZ010000304.1, forward strand.
GCCTAACGGTTTACACCGGTTGGGTGTTGTTTGTTTTCTGAGTGTTGCGACCTTATAAGATTAAGGCATGAAAAGAGTTTACAGTTGTTATATATTATGGTGTTGTGCTATTATGACTCTCCGTTGGTGTGTCTAACAAGACCTAAATGTTGCTTGTATGTGACTTGACAAATGTTGTGTGTTCACTAACAAGTGCTAATCGGGGGAGTGAGGAGTCCGGTATTTTCCGGCCACGCGTGTGATGGATGGGGGTCGTTATCATATCCAGTTCGGCTCCCTAGGTGTATGTTTAGGTGGTATTCCAATTTGGTTTCAACCTTCCCTTAGCTTATCCAAAGCTAGTTTACTGACTCACGTCGGGCCATAGGGGCATACTGTGTTGTTTGGTGTGCTTGGGATCACTATATCCGACACACCTTGGGTTTAAGTCAACCGTTCAAATAACAGGATGGTGATGAGGTAATTAACGAGCTTGGGTGAGTTTGGCAACAATCTCTATGCTCATGGTATGTACTAACTGTGGTGGAAGGATCTTAATGTGAACCGTTCTTGTGGTGATATGTATTGATGATGTGATGCTATGCAATTTCCCTTGCTATGCTATGGTATATGGTTTATATATGTTGGTTGTTCTAAAATGAATGCCATGTAATTATGACAATTGGTTGCGCGTATCCCGTTAGTCGATGGGCTGCGCGTTAGCCATACCAGCAAAGGTGCTGACCCCCTCGGGGGCCCCATATTTTATTTGATTGCAGGATGAGGATCGAAGAGGCTGAGTGGCTCTAGGTCCTAGGCGGTAGATATACTTTTGGATAAGTAGGTTGTTGAGCCCGGGATGCGCCTGTGCTCCCGAGGCGTACATGTTGATACCTTGTTATACAGTTATGGATGATTATGGTTTGGAGATGATTGTAAATTAAATACTCGGTATTGTGGTTATGTTTATATATGGATGTTAGTTACTATGCTCGGGAGTCTGATCGTCAGACCGATACACTTGTATTTATTCTGCCTAGTTAACCACGTGGGTGGTTAACGGCGTTGTAACACCAAAGCGATAGTTATTATTTGGTTGGTTATTTCGCTGCGACTTCGGTAGAGGATAGGAGCGGTAGGGGTGTTACAACAAATCGGCATGAACTAAGATGTAACATAGGCAACTTTTATGACATTAAAATGTGTCTTAAGGTAAATATTTTCCATATATGTTATAGATTATTTTTGGCATATTATACCATATAGTTTTGGTTTTAGATACCCTAGGATATGTACATAATTTTTGTATAATTTTTAGAAGCTTAACTAAGCTTAAAACATAAGATTAGATAGTAAACTTACTTCTTAATAAAGGTGGTTAAGTGCTTGAACTTTTCTTGAATCTCCAAGCTTTCTCCATGGAAATTTTGATGCTCCACTTCGGTTATATGCAAGTGGTGAAGGAGTTTAGGAGTTAGATCTTCAATAAAGATCTTAAGTAGATTTGTAAGTTGTTTTCCAAGGATTTACCTTAAGCTTTTCTCCTTATAAATTCGGCACACCTAATATGGATGAAGAACAAACTTTCCTTCATGAAAATGAAGAAGAAAAGAGCCTTAGAAGAAGTAGAAATCGTTACACACAAAAATGTGCTTTAAGGATTTTCAAGCATGAAAACTACCTTAAGATAACCTTGAGATGCTCCTTGGATTAATGTTGGTTTAGACAACCTCCTTGGAATATTAGTTGATGCCGAATCCTTATAGGTGTGCTAGGAAGAGTTTGCTACAAGGCTTGACAAGAAATGCTAGGAAATTGCCTTAAAGATGAAGATAGAAGTTAAATCTCCATTAATGGACTTAAGAGCTTCAAAGGAAGAAGATGAAAGAAGAAGAAGAGGGTTGAGAGCCTTACCAAATCGGCAATGGAGTGTGCAAGGGAAAGAATGAGGCTACACTCACGTAGGAATAAGAGAATGCAAATCGGAAAGGAATTTTGATTGTTTATTTTAATGTTAATTTGACTAACCTTTCCATTTGTTTATTCCATAGGTATTGGCTCAATAAATGCCCATGTTATATGCATATGTTCGGCCATGTGGTGTGACAAGGCAAGGTGGAAGAAAATAATGTGAGCTAGAAGACAAGGAAATGTAGGTAAGGTTTATTCTTTGATTTTTCTAGTTATGCTTGTCTTTTCTTCTCTTGTAGGTGGCCGAATTCAAGGCTTAAATGGGGTGTCTCAATCGGCATTGAAGAGCCAAGGACAAGCATGGATGGTCACTTGAATTTAAGAAATCAAAAAGGTGGAATCTAGATCTAATTTTTGCCTTTTTCATTTTGTTTTTGTCTAGCTAACATGGCCTTGTTTCCTTGCATTATTTCGACAGCATGGAGGTCAAATGAGACCTAAATTCTTTTGCCATTAAGTATTATAGCACATGGGAAGGTGAGTCACCATGTCTTATGCCTTTTATAAGTTTTTAATGTAAGTTTTATACTAGTTTTGGACTGAAAATCGGCCCCTATAGAGCACCTTGTTTTGACACTGCCTTTAGTTGATTTAGAGGGTCCATTTAACCCTATTTAATATCATAATTCGTGGCATGTCAGAAACTACAAGGTAATTGCGTAAAACGCGTTTTAGTGACTCCCGAAGGTGTTTTTGTGCTCTAAGGAAATTTTGGGAAATAACTTGTCTTTATGAGTTCCAAGTGTTTATAAACACTCATTATGGTAAATAATGATATATTAAGATTTACATTGAGTTATATGGGGTTACATCAACCCATGACATAATTTACGGGCCATCGGGACACTCCTGGGCAAAAGGAGCGTTAAGAAATCCTCCTGAGGTTTTTGTTGAATTTTGAGAAACCACTTCGTGGGTTCTATTAGGATGGTTAATAATGATGTTAGGAACTCTAAGAATTAATTTTATAGGAGTTCGTGCCACCTCGGCACTCCTCCGGGCTTTTCGTGCTTTAAGGGGCGTGCGTGAGCACTCCTGAGCGTTTGCGTATTTGACTAAATATAGCTTAGGCATCATGTTATATATTCATATAATGAGTGTATGACCATTTGGTTTGAGTTTTAGAAGGTCATACAAGGTCATGCTTGATCATATGTTTCTAAGGCGTTCTAGCGTTCATGGTGAAACGACTATTTTTACGTAACGTTCTCACACATAGGTTTGCATGAGTACGTGAAATGGTATTTGGATTATATTCCATTAAATAATGGTTTTATAATGTTAATTAGATTCGGGGTATTTCAATCTACCCCCCTTAAAAAGGACTTCGCCCCGAAGTCTCGTATCTAAATTATAAGGTTGTGGGGGAAACAAGTACCGTTTAATACCACAACACAATCTAGTTTTTAGGGATCAAGTCCCAAGTCTCTATATACCTAAGTCATAGTGTACATAAAACACAACAGGATACTTTGGAAGGTAATATATATACTACCATGTAGCGCAATGTAATAAACAAAACATTTCATTTCAAATAGTGCAGCGTAGTGCACATAAATTTCCATTGTAGTGTAACGAAGTACACATCAGCAAGTAGAAGTACAAAGAACATTCAAATACAGTGTTACACAAGAACACATACAAGATAAGGTGTCATAGAAATGCACAGAAGTGCAACAAGATGCATAATAAACTCTCAACGAAAAAGGCTCTACCCCCCAAAAAGAGGGGTACGCCCACGTACACTAGACTAAAGTGTCTAGTCGGTAAATAATGAGGGAAACTTTGTTCGCATATCCGCTTCTAGTTCCCATGTGGCCTCTTCAACATCATGGTTCGACCAAAGAACCTTTACGAGGCTCACAGACTTGTTTCGAGTCTCTCGTGTCTTTCTATCTAAGATTTGTTGCGGTGTTTCCACGTACCGCATTGTTGGTTCTAATGATAGTGTCTCTGGTTGTAGAACATGAGAAGGATGAGGCATGTATTTCTTAAGCTGAGACACATGAAAAACGTATGTACTTTGCCCAATTCGCTGGCAAATCAAGTCGATATGCCACAAGGCCCACCCGCTATGTGATAGTAGGGTCCTACAAAAACTTGGTGATTGTATGAACTTATTGTATGAATTTATGTGTGTGATGATTATTGTTATACTGTTACTGTAAATGAAAATGGTACAGCATGAAATTGGAATAGCATGTTAACAATTGGGCTAAATACTTGAGTAGTCTTAGGGTTCATGAAGGTTATATAGTTCGTTCTCAGCGTTGCTTGAGCCTATACGGCCCCCACTTTCAGGATTAGAGCGGATTAAGTTCGAACGCGAGCGCGGGAGTTTGGGATAGTCGACAGCTGCCTACATATGACACGGTTACTTACGTTTACTATTTTTCGAAATTTATTCGGTTTGTAATTTTGGTTGTATTAAATCTGTCATCACAGCGGTAGTGTAGGTTGGATAATGGTAAGCGCTACATTACTCGCATGGGGGGTAATGGCGGGTAACACCCGGGTTGTTTTGTATACGTCTTTTAATTACCGTTGCGAATCGACTGACTATTATGTTAGGTACGCTAGTTAAGCTGGATTTCAGAGTAGGGGTAATACCCCTAATCATTAAATAATTAAATAATGGGAATAAAGGTTTATATGGGAGATTATGAAACCATAAGAAAGCACAGAAACACTTAGGCGTTAAAAACGCACCTAAACTCCTTAAGGTCAAAAACGTACGTTAAGCTGGACCTTGTGTTAACCAAGTCATACAAGTCAAGTAATGATCATAACATGACCCGATAGTCATTAATTATCATTTAAACAAAGGCCCGGAGTAAATTTTCAAGTAAACGAAAAGTGTCTGGGGAACCCTTGAGGGCCCCACAAACCCTAGAAAAGGCTCGGGAATGCCGAAGTGGCATGAAACTCTAAATAAGTCATTCTTAGAGTTCATAACACCATTAATTATCATACTAAATAGAATGCTCAAGTTAGATTTGCAAGAATACACAAAATTTCCGGGAGAAACGCTTAAAGCACAAAAAGGCCCCGAAAGTCCCGCGAGTGTCTCGAAAATGTGTTTTGGGTCTATATAACCCAATGAAACACTATAAATACTCTAATAAATATAAATACTCATTAATATCACATTGGTAACTCTAAATCCAGAGATTTACAATTTTCACAATTTTTACATTAAAATATTAATAAATAATAAAATAATGTAAAATTAAGTCTCCATTGACTAAATTGGTCAAATTTGACCATTGACCACGAAATGGACCAGCCATAGCCGGTTTATTAAGGCTTGAAATCAAGCATGTGACCATTCCCATGTGCTTATGAAATAGGCTCCTTACTTTTAATTAAAATACTAAAATTATACCTTTTAGCATATTAAACATTAAAGCTTGTCTACCCACGACTACCCCATGTGGCTGTGCCGATTGAAGAGGCTGCTTTCCCCTTGTATTGTGGCTGATTCCAATCAATTCCAGCATTGGAATGTGACTCACTTTCTCATTTTGCTAAAGTAATACTAATCTTCTCTAAAGTCATCAATCAAGTGTGACTTATTTGTCCACCTTGCCCCACCATTGCCGCCTGCCTAGAAGCTCATTCTCATCCATTTTACAACCTAAAATAATTGCCAATGAGTCACCCAAAACATTACAAACATAAAATAAGACTAAAAAGACATTTAAGGCAAAAAGAGACAACCTTCCTTCAATTATTCCTTCCAGCTGTGAGTCTCTCTTCCAAGAGCTCTCTTTGCTTTCCATGACCGTAAGTGAACACCAAGCTCAGTTGGTGTGAGCTCTTGCTCTAGGTAACCATCTAAGGCACGAAAATGCCCATTTTCTTCATCCTTTTCCTCTTTCCATCGATCTAAGCTCCAACCATTATATACATGTATGTAATGTGTTTTGGAGGTTAAAAGGAGGTATAATTTCGTCTGTAACAAGGTAGAAGGAGGGAAGTTCAAGTCTCGATCATTTAAGGTAAAAATGTGCTTTAAGCACATATCTCTTCTTCCTTGTCAATTCCGGTTGTAAACCTTGGTTCCCTAGCCTTATTTTCTTTTATTTTCATGTGGATTCAGTGGTATACCAAGATCTACAAGGAGTAGCCAGATCCAAGCCAAAAACACCATTTTTGGCATCTTAATCAAGGTGAAAATTAGCCATCTTCTAATATGAGTCATTCCAGTTTTAAAGCTTCTTTAGAAGATATTTTGATGCTCTTTTACCTCTGTAAATCTAGGCGAAGACAACTCTTGAGGTCCTAGTTTCTAGGGTAAATTTAGCTTGAATTTAAGTGCTAAAACACTTCCATGGTTAGCTCATGCTTGGAGTTAAATCATGTCTTGTTTCTATATTAAGACAAGTAAATCAAGCTGTGGAGAAATATTCCCTAAGGTGCCGTGGCCAAACAAGGCCTTAACCTTGCTAAATCAAGGTATAAATCACTTAAACCTTAACTTTGTTATGTTAAAATGTTCTTAAGCAATTCTTGAAAATATTGCCGTGAGAGAACTAGAGGAAATGGTCATGTTTGACCTTAAAATGATTAAGGAAATGACTTAGTAAATTTATCTAAGTAATAAAGTAACATAAATGTCAAAATTAAGACTTTATGTGGAAGATTGGTAATTAATGAAAAATATGTGGTGAGGCCGTGAGTTTATGTTTACTTTGGGGCATTTATGTGTAATTTATTTTATGAGCAAATGTTTGTAATAAGGCCATGTACTTTAAGCCAATTTTATTTATGTATATTTAGTTTAAATTAGGTTTTAGGTGATATATATTACCGCAAAGTTTAACGGGTTAGAGTATAATTAAATCAAATATGGGGGCTAAATATTAATTAAGCCGAAAATTTGGTGTTAAAAGGATTTAAAATAAAATTTATAAGATTTTATTAAGTTATGGGGTTAAATGGTAAATTCTAGAAAATAGGGGTTAAAATCATAATAAGGGGAAGATAATGGTCAAGGAAATATTAAGGAGGTCAACCTTGACCATTGGGTAGGTTTTGACCAAATTAGATTAGTTAAATAACTTATTTAAGGTTATATAATAAGATAAGTATTTAATTGTAACATATTTATAATGTAAGGGGTATGTATGGTGAATACCGAAACTTAAGGGTGTACAATGGTATTTTAAACACCCATGGGCTATTAGGAATTTTTAGGATTTTATTGGGTTGAATTTGGAATTTAAAAAAGCTATATATGTATAATATATAGTTATTATATTATTGTTACACTTTGAAAAAGTAAATGGGGGTGGAAGTGTAATAACCGAAAGTTTGTGGGTTAGGAATGATATTTATAACCTTTTGGCATAGTTTGGTGATTTTTAGAATAATATAAGGTGTTTTAAAAAGATAAGTATAATATATAGTTTTGATGTTATTATAAAACGATATGTTATAAATTGGGTCAAATTGTAATTATAAAAAGTTGGTGGGATAATAAATGAATTAGAACATAATTTCGGTCTGTTCGGAAATTTGGGGTATATATAACTATAGGTTATATTTAAATTAAGGTTTAAAATGTCATATTATATGGTATATATAACATGGTATAAATTATGGGGTGATTTTGTAATAAACATAAAGATATGGTAAATTAATAAGATTGGTTAAATGGATATACATTTTCGGTAATTAACAATAGTTTTGTATAAAAACTATATGTTATAATTTATTTAAGATAAAGATATCATATTATATGATATTAATATATGGTATAACATTACATAATGTTATGTGGTCAAAATGAAATTTAAATAAGGTATAGTGCTGTACTGAATTTATAAAGGTTGGAAAATGAATTTTAGACTATGGTCTACAATGTTATAAATGTTATAACAATTATACAGTATTAAAGTGGTTTAAATAGAATTAATATAAACAAGGGTATTCACATTAAATAATGTGACAAACTGTAAATAAATAAGATTTATAAACTAAGGTAAACGTTGAATAAACCTTAGGAGTTGGAATTATACAACATAAAATGTTATATGTTATTAAGATAATGATCTTAATATGGGTTGCGACAATATAACACAACTAATGGGAATAATCATCTCACATAAGATGATAAAATATAACATATGGTATAAGAGTTTTAGAACTCATGAAATTTACTTATATTGGTAAATATATGTATATATACGTGAGAATTATGTATATAAGGAAGGACATATATATTATGGTTGGAAACCATATAATATAATGGTGGAGGTTATTACATGAAAATAGTTTATAAACTATAGGTTATGAGTTTTGAATTCAATGGTAGTTTTACAAGATTAATGGATTAAATAATACGATATATTATAATGGATGGTGGGATAGTAATACTATACGATAAATAGTGCATTATACATGCAACAATAGGTTCTAAAATATTTTATGCATGCAACTGTAGGTTACAATATGTGTCTATGCATGTGATGAAAGAGTTAAATTGAATGTACGAGAACGAACAGACTTATGTAAAAGCGTAACGCTTATAAACTACTAGGAGTTGGAAGGATATAAACTCTTACGTTTGAAAACGTTAACCACGACGTTCTTATGAAACCAACTCCAATGTTAAACCGAAGTATTAATACAAACATTAAGTAGGGAGTTTAAAGGATAACGGTAACTTAAATAATAACAGTTGAAATTCAGGGGATGTAATACTGGGGTTACTGACGTTATTCGGAAATACCGAGTCATTTTGTCATAAGGATTGACACCTAGAGTTCCTCGTATTTTTAGATTACATTACAGACTTGCGCGCTCGAGAAGCTTAGTGGACTACACTGCGCATCCTTGGTCTAAGGTGTACGGTATGTGATGAAGGGTTTGATCCGGGTTGACCTAAGAAAGGGCCCAGAATTGTTTGATAACTTGTATTTTATGTGTGCGGATATGTGCATATGATGATGTGTGTTAATGCGTACTTAATTATGCGCGAGCGTCCTACGGGATTAACACTACGTCGACTATAGATCGACTTTTATAAACTTACATATGCGTTGATGTGATGGCACGATAGTTACTTGATATAATACCCTTAGTATTAATATTAAGTATATAAATGACCTAAGTAAAACACTTAGTATGGGACATGACAATGTCGGTCTCTAGAGCATGGATCTCGAACATGAATATAACCTAGATTACTTCTAGATATGCGTGAGACCCATTGGGAAGCAAATTAATAAATTGTATTCTCCAAAAAACTAAGTGTAACACCCCAACTCAATCCAAATGTGGTCTCGCAACTTAACAGCATATATATATACATGTCACAGCGGAATTCTTTACACTCCAGGACCTTGCCACGGTCTGACTACAGAATATACCGAACATTAGTACATAGCAACCTTAACCAAATACATATTCTTCTTACAATCCTCTCACAACCTATACATCTTACTAACTCAATTGCCATACGAGTGTACATGCACAACTCGTAGGTCACGGCCCCGAAGCTAACGTGGCTACGACGACTAATTGTCGATAGCATGGAGGTTGATTAGATGCACAACATAATAGAAAGTGCAGTAAACAACAACTCAGATATGAACAATCAAAGTTCACACACAATGAACGACTTAAATGCGTTCCCTTAATTAGAGAGTTCGTTATTTAACTCCTTAAGTAATGTTCTCTCTTAATCTTAGTCCATCCTTATCTCACCTCAATCTTAGTCTTATCTTAATCTTAGAAACAACCATCCTTTAATAAGGAGTGGATGTAACTTACCTTAATCTTAATAATACAAACCATCCTTTAAAAAGGAATGGTTGCAACTTATCTTAACCTTACCTTACCTTAGCCTTAATCTTAACTTAATCTCAATATACAAACCGTTCCTGGAAGGGAATGGTTGTAGCTTAATTCGAACCTGGGATTTAGGTGATCCCACCGCACCATCTTAATGCCACCTACTCTGGACGGGAGTCCAGCGCAGCTGAGCCGGCGACCGGCCCTAGGCTACAAGTCCGAAGACAAGTCCTTAATCGGAGGTCGAATCTGCTATAGATAACGACCCCCTTTCCTTAGCATGCATGACCGGAGATCGGTCCCGAGTTTCCTCACTCAAGTTCCAGTTAGTAGTAATCTCAAGACCCTGTTTGTTGGTTAACCTCTTTCGGTTCATATCGTCCCTTATTAGGGGCGTTCCTTAGTCTCACTCAATTCCTTACTAAACATTGGTTAGTAAGTTCTCACGGTATGTTGTGTTAGTTTTCAACATCACACAACAATACAATAAATATAATATATTCCGGTTGCATGCTTTATCTTGTTTAGTGAGCACACAAAACAAATAGCACACAAGCCGAGGGACACCTCGTTAGCAAGCAGGTCACAAGAGAACTGTACCGTTCACCGTTGGTCGTTTCGGTTGCTTACTCTCCTCCGGAGTCCAAATCCCCAAGTCCTAAAACATTCATTCAGTTTTAGGTTGTTAATCACTTAACTTAATCCAACTTACTTAACTTGCTTAACTTACTTAATCCCTTAATGATTCCCACCTAACACCTCTTAAGTCTTACAACTTAATCTTACAACTTAACCTTAAACTTTTAAGTTTATACTTAACTTAACTTAATCCCTTAAGTTCCTAGGGTCCTAATCATTACCACCCTACCAAAGGTATACCTTATTACCTATTACCTTTCTTAGAATTTAAAATTTTCCCTTTTTTTTTATTTTTAGGCCCGACCGAACTTCCGACCGACCTTACCTAAGGTCGGTCCATTCCAGAACACTTCATCGTTTGAAAATTCTACCCCACCGACCGACCTTGCAAGTCCGGTCCCAAGGTCGGTCCATTCCGAGAGTTTCCCCGAGGGAAATTTAAGCTCGACCGACTTGCCAAGTCCGGTCCCATGGTCGGTCGATTCCAGAGACTTATTACCGTACAAAATACATGACCGACCGACCTTGCAAGTCCGGTCCCAAGGTCGGTCCCATTCCAGAAACTTTCTCTGGATGTGGTAGTGTAATTTGAGCTCGACCGACCTTGCAAGTCCGGTCCTAAGGTCGGTCGGCTCCAGAACCTTGTTTCTAAATTCTCTTTTCAACTCCAAACTTCTCCACAAGTTCCCCCATGTGTCCTAATACCATCTAGGCACTTAAACTCACCTTTAAACATCCACTAAAAACTCCTTAGCTACTTTCTCAATTCTTACTAGGAATTCATAACACTTGTTTTACCTCTTAAGGCCTTTACATGTCACCAAACAAGGCCTAAACATCATCTAAAACCATTACCATTCAATCCCCCATCATTAGAAGCCAAAAACAAAATTTTCTTTTTCTCTGCACTGGGACCGCCCCTCTGGGGCGGTCCCCAGGGGCGGTCCCAACCAGAAGCTAATTTCCTGCACAATTCGCCTGGACCTCCCCACAGGGGCGGTCCCTAGGGACGGTCCACAGCAGAACCTATTTTCCAAAGTGCTTTTCTCCTCATTTTGAACTCCAAATTCACCCCAATCTTTTCCCATTCATTCCACAATCTTTCCACATGTTTCCTACATGTTTAAACACCTTAAAACATGCACTAAATCCACCTCAAAAATCACCAAACTTGGCACTCAATTTCTTACAAAAATTCTTACACTTAACACTTGATTTCTTACACTTCCCTCTTTGTGACTTTGCCTAAGACCTCAACTAATCATTATGTTTCTTTACCACCATCTTAACCACTCCTCAAGCATCATTTTGCACACCCTTTGCCTTACTCAAACTTCTCAAAGTCATATATAATCTAGCACATGCTTACATCCTTATAAGTCATTATACCTTATTTTTCCATCAAACTTTGTACAAGTTTCCTAGCTTCCTTATCCATGGTTTTGGTGCATAAAACTCACCATTAACCCCTAGTCCCTCTATACATTCCTAGGTCTTCCTAGTACTCAAGAACTCCATGGTTTATCCATTTTCGCCAAATCAACCCTTAGTGATCACTAGAACATCCTTAGTCATAAAATCTCCTTAGAACACCTTAAACGCTTAGTTTCTACTCAAATTCGCCATAGTTCTCTAGTATATTATCATGCCCAAATGCATTGTTTTCCTCATTCAACCATCTCACATACATCAAGTCTTTTCCTCATCGTATTTTCTCATCCAAATCAACTCATTCATGATAACTCAATATAGTGCAATAATCTTAAATTGCATAGCACTAAGGCTCTTAAATACATGCTTCTATGCCCTTAAATGACATGGCTCTTAGCCCTTAAATGACATGAATTTAAACACTGAATTTCCCATAATAAAAGCTTTCCACCTGCAAATACACCCATCAATCTCATAGTAGTTATAATGCTCTTAAAATCCATCTTAAACTTATATTACTAACTCATTCCCATTGGCTCCTTAGTCACAAGTTCACAAGCTTATTTAAGTTCTTTTCTTAGCCACATTGGTATCCTCTACCTAAACTCATCCCTTAAAACTTAAACCACCATTAGGTAAGCATTTTACCTTGTTTTCTCAGCTTATCTTAACTTCCTCCTTAGACCTTCTTCTTGCATGAATCTCGGCCACCACTAAATTCCCCTTGCCAATGTTCTAATCAATATTCAATGACTCATATGAGTACTAAACAATACACCAACCTCAAGGAATAAAAACCTAGGTTAAAAATGTGTTTTTTAAGGTCTTATAATGAATATTTTACCTGAAGTCTTAAGGTAGGCTTGGATATGAATCAAGAAGGACCTCCCTCTAGCCCTTGGAGAATAGAAAACAAGCTAGAACAAGGCATAAAAAATGAAGCCCCATGAGTATAATTTAATTTTTCGGTAATGGAGAAGAATGGTGGAAACCTAGTTTTTCTTACATATTCTTTACCTTAGAGAATGGAGAAGCTAATGAGCTCTTCAAACTTATTTTTCCCCTTCAATGGCGATTTCCCATGGCTCCAAAATGAGGCTTTTTCAAATTGTGAAAATATAGGAGCAAGGCCTTGGTCTAACTAAGAAGAATCTATATGCTTAGTTTTTGATTTGGAGCTAAATGAGAAGTTATGGACAAGGCACTGTAGGCAACAATGGGGCTGGCTTGGGAACGGTTTAGAACAGAGAGAACAAGAAGAAACCGTGGAAGAAGAAGGGAAATGAAGAAGAGAGGAGAGAGGTAAGCTAAAGAAGATATTTATCTTATAAAAGGGTGAATAGTGAACTTACTACTTCTCCTCTCATTTCCTTTAATGTGCTGGCTACTAATGGTGAGTCACCATTAAAAACCGTCCCCCCCTTGGTATACAAGATACATAAGGCCTTGTTTGGCCATTTGGCTAATTAAAGTTGACTTAAGTCAAAACTAGCACTATTTGAGTACTATTCACTAATTAGTGCACATATTCGGGAAATTTTTGGTTTCCCATTGATTTAGACTTCCTAATGTGATACTAATTAGTACAAATGTTGATTAAAGAGTAATGATGGACATCTAGCCACTCAAAACTCAATTCTAAGACAATTTCTTAAAAATGTGCTTTAAGACTTCTTAAAGCACATTTTGTGTTTTAACTTGTTTTCAAGCTTGGTTTTCTTTGCTAATTGATTTAAAATGACCATTAGAATATTACTAAGGTCTTATCATGATATTTGGGTACTCACCCAAGTCTCTCCAAGCTTAGAGCACATTTTTGCCCTAATTGCCCTTAAGGCATTTTCTTGTGTTTTCCTTGCTTTAAATTGTCTACCAATCTTTCTAAGGCATATTTTAGCCTTTCTAAATCATGATTTGATGTTTACTTAGCATACTTAGGTTTGGGGTATTTCAATCTACCCCCCTTAAAAGGACTTTGTCCCCAAAGTTCCCATGCATCTTATCTCATTAGAATACATGTATCACCTCATTCCTCAAATCATATAGATCATACTTCTGTATACTTAATCTCATTGTATCATTAGATCTGCCACATTCTTATACTTAAATATCACACAACATGCTTAAGCATGTATAACACTCAAAATTCTCCTTGTTTCTTTTGATGATTAAAACGTTCACATAACTTCTAACGTATTCTCCCATGTCACCGGTCCGTAGACAATGGCTCATTCGTCCTCGTCACCATGGGCCAGAATACAAAACACGCTGCTCTCCCCATGTCACAGGTCCGAAGACAAAGGCTCGTGCGTCCTCGACTTCATGGGCGAGACTCAGTAAAAAGGTAATCCTTTTTACGAGGTCATGTGAGGAATAATTCCTCTAATTAAAAATACAATCAACTCCAATTTCATTTTACCCTAAGGCCTCTATCCTTAGTGTGATTTAATTGTGACCACTGGTAGGGAGTTTCAGGAATCATCCAACCCTGATGTGATCAGCATCAGTGTAGAACTATCCTTCCACCCCATTTTGTGTTCGGTTTCCCTTGATCCCTAGAAAATCAAGTTCCACCTCCCACGTCATTTTCAAACATCCAAATAATTCACTCATATCAATTTTCTATCTTTTTAGTTGTTCTAATCATAATCAATACATCTCCAAAGTGTGGACTCAGTCCATCAAACATTCCAAATTCATCTCTTAGTAATTACCTCAAGACTTAAATTCCTACTAAGTTCTATAACTGTCCCATACCAATTCTCACCATCTTATATCTCATAGCATTACAATTTCCTTCCTCATATTCATATCAAATTGTATCTCATAATGTTATCTTATTCTTATCTCACACATAGTCTCATATCGACTATACCTCATATATTCCTTATTCCTTAAGTCTCCTTAAACCTCTTCCTTAATTCTCTTAACTTGTACTCACACCGGAGTTAACAAGATAGGTACTTAATATGTATGGTATTCACATCTTCTGTGTGCAATAACCATGATTTATCTTAAAATGTTTATGTAAAACATATTCTCAAATTATTTGTGCTATGCACACCGTAGTTTATGTACTCAGTACACAAACATACGCTAAGCGGTTTTCGCTCTACCCCCCTTAAAATGGATTACGCCCACGTAATCAGCGTCCCATCATCTTTGAACATAAGTTCAAGATGTCTAATTCTCACCAAGCATTCTAGCTTCCACGTCATCTATCTTACTTATAATTCGATCAGAAATGACTTAGTTTCTGTATCGAGGATTCTTAACGGTGCTTATACCGTATTCTTAACTTAGTTTGGTCTAATCTCAAGGTAGTGGTCTGCTTGCTTCCGCTGCGCGACTCTGATAATCTTAGGCTTA
The DNA here is from genome assembly GCA_023374045.1 of Limonium bicolor. NCBI lineage: Eukaryota > Viridiplantae > Streptophyta > Magnoliopsida > Caryophyllales > Plumbaginaceae > Limonium > Limonium bicolor. Next base: position 45,403 of record JAIOTZ010000304.1, read on the forward strand.
ATTGTCTCAATGGACACGTGTTATCTTTATATATACACTGCCTTAATGAGTTGTAACTCGTCTATCTATTCTCCTTGAAGATCTTACGCTCATACTCTTAGTATTTTCTCGAATGTCTAAATTGTTCTCCCCAACTGACCTTTGGTCTGAGGATGATTCTTAGTCTGAAACTACTGTTTAGTGCATATCGCGCTTACAGTCTTAATTCCTTACATCTAAGACATATCCAATGTCTGTACTTAACAATCCGTGCTTTTCGCACTTCATAGTCCTTAATTATTTGTTCTCTGGTTCCTCTGTGTTGCTGGTTGACTGAATTCTTCTCTTCGACTGTTTGTGGTAGTAGCTGCTCTTGTCTGATCTTGCGTCGTTGTCGGTGGTACGGAGTCGACTACTTCCCGTGTTCCTTACACACTCGTTCACATGCATGGGGTACCTTACTGATACATTACTACTTACCCAACTAACTCATAAATGAGCGTGTCAGGCCTGCAAGCCCCTATGGGGTGCAGTCGTCCCACGTCTCGTTTTAGTAAACTCATAGTGTCCGTCACACGTTTAGCTATGCTAATTATGAAGTATTCTGTTGTCGATCTCCTCTTTCATCGTTCCATAATAACATTTATTGTTCTTCTTGAAGTTAATCAAGGGAAGTCCATTTACTGTGTTCTTGGGTATTGTATGCTCTAGCTCTTTCTGTATCCCGTACTGATTCGGTCTCTTAATAATTGAGGTCTCTTTCCGTAGAGCCTCTTATCTTGTTTCTCATATTTATGCTACTAGGAATGCACTTCCAGTTCCTTAAGGAATGGGTAGTGTGCTTCCTTTGGAATCTTACCTAACCAGGTCCAGACTACTGGCATCAATGCTCAGTTCGTCTACCATCTTTTTTCTTACTTATGCTGGTTTTAACTCATAAATCTAATTGCCTCAGTGTCAATATTTGACGGCTCATATATAATGGTCGCTTTACCGCGCACCATGACTTAATCCACTTATCTAACTATTGTACTCACGACCACTACTACCGTGGCAGTTGGCCCTTACCATGTTGCCCATTAATGGTGCAACCCCTTATTTACTTATTCTCATGTCTTACCTTATACTCAATCCCCTTCTTGGTGCAAACCCACTGGGAGTTCCCTCATTCTGGTGTATGGCGGTTGTCGTACTGCGTTAAAATAGTTGACTCTTGATATGAAGATGTTCTGCTTAAATCGTAGATTCGTAAGTAGGCTGATTTCTTTCGCTTTCTTTCATCCTCAGTGATGTTATCTACCATGTAGTTTAACTGGTTACTGAAGAAGTCATCCACTAATCACAAGCTCTTCTGAGCATTGATTAATTGACGAGCCATAATGTGCAGTCACAGTGTTTATCTCTGACCATTTCTAATTCTTACATCCTGGGTGTTGGATATGGGGTCTATTTGTGCGACCTTCCTTATTACTCAAGTGTATCTGGTATGTTCTAAGGTGATCTCAAAGTTCATAGTTTCCATTTCTAAATAAAGTGTATTTTATCTCTAATATGTGAAAGCCCTTTTGAGGGGTTCATTCCCACTCATGGCCTCACAACAAGGAGAGGTATCTCCACCCTAAAAGGCATGGTTCGTTCTCCGCTCCTGTCCTTAGCATTATTTCAATATTTCATTGTGCTTTTCCCCCGGCAACATTTTCCACAATTTAAGCCGTGGGTTTGGTAATCGTTCATATCTACGAATTGTAGTTCCTTCGTGGCTTAAACAAGCTCTCTTATAACTTATTGCGCCTCGGGCTCTGATGTGGTTATCATCCTTGGCTCGTAGGCTCCTGGTGCTTAATGTCTCAGTTCATTATTTGTACTCTTACTCATCTGCAGGTCATCCCTATAAGATTCTGGTTCTTTGAGCACTATCCACCGTTAGGTTACATACTAAATGTAGCATCGGGTTTCATGATAAGTTGCTGCATCCTGCTTCCTGCTAGGGAAGTTGTTCAGGTGATCTGAGGTTACTTAATGTCTTTGACAACGCTGTCATTTTACTAGACTTATGTCTTTTAATAGTCAAGGTTAGGTTCGTATTAGGCGTTCGCCTTAAGGTGTCCAAGTTGGATATAATCCTGTTATCTTATACTCCCATCTCAACGCTTCGTTCAACTTCCGTTGACTATGCCACCCGTTGATGATCAATCATACTTGGGTGTTAATGAGTTAAACAAACAGTGTTAACTGTCATTCATCAGTTGTTCGGTTCGACTATGCCCGCTCTGTGGGGGTAGTCCTCTGAGCTTTCCTGTGGGATTCGTATGTCCTTAACCTTGGTAGGTTATATCTTAAGTTTATTTCTTTTATCTTTGTTTTCTGGGCTTTCCAACACCTTCATTGTAGAATGTTTGTTATTGGTATTTTTAGTGTCCAAACTGAGAGTTTTTTATCCCATCCCTGTTGGGAGTCGTTCGGTCGACTGCCTTTATTGTATCTCTTGATACATTCCATGTATGTTGTTACTTACGTGGTGTTTTTGCTCGAATTATTGAGCGATCTCTTAGGTTCCTCTTTGAGATCCGGGTTTGGTGTTCTTACCGCACTGTCGGTTGTTGTTGTCGTAGTACGTTGTACTGTTGCTAACTTCCATATGGTCTAATATTATGTCCAAGTTCCGCTCCTGGCTGACTGGTGTGTCACCTTATCTCATTTTGGTCAGGCCGTCGGGCCTTCCAAGGTTTTATTTTCCTGTTCTTATGGTTTTACAATCCGGTGTTAATATGTGTTACAACTGTAGCGTTCTCCTATCTTGCCATGATGGCTTTCCGTGTAGCTAATCGTGGTAGCACTTGCTATGGCAAGTGCGCCATGCAGGATGGGCTATTGGTACAAGGTACATTGGTAATGATACCTCTCCTAACTTCCACGTAATTGGTAGTCCTCAGGACTCCTTCAATAATCTCTTATTTTGGATAACTGACCATTCGGCAGTTTCCTTGTTGTTTGACAGTACTGTCATACATCAGGGCGTTCCTCTTCTGAGGGAATCCCTTAATATTTCCTTATGTCTTATTCCTCGCTCCTGTCTCCACACATTTTGTTGTGGTTATTAAGTATAATTCTCTTTTAGGCACTACCTCGTAGTCCTGTTTCGGTATACATTTGTATGAATTTCTACCGTCGTCCGCATTATTTCGGCCAGGTCTTGTAACCTTCCTCATTGTATGGGGTTTGGAGTTCCCGGTTCTCAACTGGACTTTCCAGTAATCTCAATCCTCGTGCTTTGTATTATCCTACTGTTATGCTCCTTCGGACCACTGTCCGGTACTCATGTCACTTCCCTTTTTTCTATTGCACCTTGTAGTGCTCTCCTCATCATTGGTATTGCGGGTTATTTCGACTGCGTAGCATGTCGACCCATGTTGCCGGTAATTTCCGTTCCCTTATTGATAGAATTCCATAGGTAGCGCCTGTTCCTCTATTGCGCTCCATTACAAACCTCCAAGTTCTCCATAACTGTTGTACAACAAATTGTTTCTCGTATTGCTTACTGTTAGCTAACTGCCAGATGGGTTTCCCCGAGTAAGAGAAGGCTTCTTCTCTCTGGCGTTTGTTCCACATATTCAGGGTTAGGGATGTGGAGGGCGGGTCTAGGTACTATGGATGTCCGGTAAGCACCGGGAAGTCCCGACTAACGCACCTCTCACTCTATCTCTAACCCTTAACCATAACTCAAACTAACCTCTTGTATCTCCTAAGTTCGGTATTTGTCTTCAGAGGTAACTACGCTCTGATACCACTTTTTGTAAAACACCCCAACTCAATCCAAATGTGGTCTCGCAATTAACAGCATATATATAACTGTCACAGCGGAATTCTTTACACTCCAGGACCTTGCCACGTCTGGACTACAGAATATACCGAACATTAGTACATAGCAACCTTAAACCAAATACATATTCTTCTTAAACCTCTCACAACAATACAATCTTACTAACTCAAATTATACGAGTGTACATGCACACTCGTAGGTCACACTAATCCTTAACACTTGTATCCTCTTTTACTCTGCGCGGCCGCTTCCTGATGTACCTGTGTAGTAAAAAACAGCCCCCAAAGGGGGTCAGCACGAATGCTGGTACGATCCCCTCATGGCCCCCAAGCTAACGTGGCTACGACGACTAATTGTCGATAGCATGGAGGTTGATTAGATGCACAACATAATAGAAAGTGCAGTAAACAACAACTCAGATATGAACAATCAAAGTTCACACACAATGAACGACTTAAATGCGTTCCCTTAATTAGAGAGTTAGTTATTTAACTCCTTAAGTAATGTTCTCTCTTAATCTTAGTCCATCCTTATCTCACCTCAATCTTAGTCTTATCTTAATCTTAGAAACAACCATCCTTTAATAAGGAGTGGATGTAACTTACCTTAATCTTAATAATACAAACCATCCTTTAAAAAGGAATGGTTGCAACTTATCTTAACCTTACCTTAGCCTTAATCTTAACTTAATCTCAATATACAAACCGTTCCTGGAAGGGAATGGTTGTAGCTTAATTCGAACCTGGGATTTAGGTGATCCCACCGCACCATCTTAATGCCACCTACTCTGGACGGGAGTCCAGCGCAGCTGAGCCGGCGACCGGCCCTAGGCTACAAGTCCGAAGACAAGTCCTTAATCGAGGTCGAATCTGCTATAGATAACGACCCCCTTTCCTTAGCATGCATGACCGGAGATCGGTCCCGGGTTTCCTCACTCAAGTTCCAGTTAGTAGTAATCTCAAGACCCTGTTTGTTGGTTAACCTCTTTCGGTTCATATCGTCCCTTATTAGGGGCGTTCCTTAGTCTCACTCAATTCCTTACTAAACATTGGTTAGTAAGTTCTCACGGTATGTTGTGTTAGTTTTCAAACATCACACAACAATACAATAAATATAATATATTCCGGTTGCATGCTTTATCTTGTTTAGTGAGCACACAAAACAAATAGCACACAAGCCGAGGGACACCTCGTTAGCAAGCAGGTCACAAGAGAACTGTACCGTTCACCGTTGGTCGTTTCGGTTGCTTACTCTCCTCCGGAGTCCAAATCCCCAAGTCCTAAAACATTCATTCAGTTTTAGGTTGTTAATCACTTAACTTAATCCAACTTACTTAACTTGCTTAACTTACTTAATCCCTTAATGATTCCCACCTAACACCTCTTAAGTCTTACAACTTAATCTTACAACTTAACCTTAAACTTTTAAGTTTATACTTAACTTAACTTAATCCCTTAAGTTCCTAGGGTCCTAATCATTACCACCCTACCAAAGGTATACCTTATTACCTATTACCTTTCTTAGAATTTAAAATTTTCCCTTTTTTTTTATTTTTAGGCCCGACCGAACTTCCGACCGACCTTACCTAAGGTCGGTCCATTCCAGAACTTCATCGTTTGAAAATTCTACCCCGACCGACCTTGCAAGTCCGGTCCCAAGGTCGGTCCATTCCCGAGAGTTTCCCCGAGGGAAATTTAAGCTCGACCGAACTTGCCAAGTCCGGTCCCATGTTCGGTCGATTCCAGAGACTTATTACCGTACAAAATACATGACCGACCGACCTTGCAAGTCCGGTCCCAAGGTCGGTCCATTCCAGAAACTTTCTCTGGTAGTGTAATTTGAGCTCGACCGACCTTGCAAGTCCGGTCCTAAGGTCGGTCGGCTCCAGAACCTTGTTTCTAAATTCTCTTTTCAACTCCAAACTTCTCCACAAGTTCCCCCATGTGTCCTAATACCATTAGGCACTTAAACTCACCTTTAAACATCCACTAAAAACTCCTTAGCTACTTTCTCAATTCTTACTAGGAATTCATAACACTTGTTTTACCTCTTAAGGCCTTTACATGTCACCAAACAAGGCCTAAACATCATCTAAAACCATTATCATTCAATCCCCCAACATTAGAAGCCAAAAACAAAAATTTTTCTTTTTCTCTGCACTGGACCGCCCCTCTGGGGCGGTCCCCAGGGGCGGTCCCAACCAGAAGCTAATTTCCTGCACAATTTGCCCGGACCTCCCCACAGGGGCGGTCCACAGCAGAACCTATTTTCCAAAGTGCTTTTCTCCTCATTTTGAACTCCAAATTCACCCCAATCTTTTCCCATTCATTCCACAATCTTTCCACATGTTTCCTACATGTTTAAACACCTTAAAACATGCACTAAATCCACCTCAAAAATCACCAAACTTGGCACTCAATTTCTTACAAAAATTCTTACACTTAACACTTGATTTCTTACACTTCCCTCTTGTGACTTTGCCTAAGACCTCAACTAATCATTATGTTTCTTTACCACCATCTTAACTTCTCCTCAAGCATCATTTTGCACACCCATTTTCCTTACTCAAACTTCTCAAAGTCATATATAATCTAGCACATGCTTACATCCTTATAAGTCATTATACCTTATTTGTCCTTCAAACTTTGTACAAGTTTCCTAGCTTCCTTAACCATGGTTTTGGTGCATAAAACTCACCATTATAACCCCTAGTCCCTCTTATACATTCCTAGGTCTTCCTAGTACTCAAGAACTCCATGGTTTATCCATTTTCGCCAAATCAACCCTTAGTGATCACTAGAACATCCTTAGTCATAAAATCTCCTTAGAACACCTTAAACGCTTAGTTTCCTACTCAAATTTCGCCATAGTTTCTCTAGTATATTATCATGCCCAAATGCATTGTTTTCCTCATTCAACCATCTCACATACATCAAGTCTTTTCTCATCGTATTTTCTCATCCAAATCAACTCATTCATGATAACTCAATATAGTGCAATAATCTTAAATTGCATAGCACTAAGGCTCTTAAATGACATGGCTCTTAGGCCCTTAAATGACATGAATTTAAACACTGAATTTCCCACAATAAAAGCTTTCCACCTGCAAATACACCCATCAATCTCATAGTAGTTATAATGCTCTTAAAATCCATCTTAAACTTATATTACTAACTCATTCCCATTGGCTCCTTAGTCACAAGTTCACAAGCTTATTTAAGTTCTTTTTCTTAGGTTATATAACCCAATCCACAATGTAAGCTCTAAGCCACATTGGTATCCACCTAAACTCATCCCTTAAAACTTAAACCACCATTAGATAAGTATTTTACCTTGTTTTCTCAAGCTTATCTTAACTTCCTCCTTAGACCTTCTTCTTGCATGAATCTCGGCCACCACTTAAATTCCCCTTGCCAATGTTCTAATCAATATTCAATGACTCATATGAGTACTAAACAATACACCAACCTCAAGAAATAAAAACCTAGGTTAAAAATGTGTTTTAAGGTCTTATAATGAATATTTTACCTTGAAGTCTTAAGGTAGGCTTGGATATGAATCAAGAAGGACCTCCTCTAGCCCTTGGAGAATAGAAAACAAGCTAGAACAAGGCATAAAAATGAAGCCCCATGAGTATAAATTTTCGGTAATGGAGAAGAATGGTGGAAACCTAGTTTTTCTTACATATTCTTTACCTTAAGAGAATGGAGAAGCTAATGAGCTCTTCAAACTTATTTTTCCCCCTTCAATGGCGATTTCCCATGGCTCCAAAATGAGGCTTTTCAAATTTTGAAAAGATAGGAAGCAAGGCCTTGGTCTAACTAAGAGAAATCTATGCTTAGTTTTTGATTTGGAGCTAAAATGAGCAAGTTATGGACAAGGCAAGGTGAGGCAACAATGGGGCTGCTTGGGAACGGTTTAGAACAGAGAGAACAAGAAGAAAACCGTGGAAGAAGGGAAATGAAGAAGAGAGGAGAGAGGTAAGCTAAAGAAGATATTTATCTTATAAAAGGGTGAATAGTGAACTTACTACTTTTCCTCTCATTTCCTTTAATGTGCTGGCTACTAATGGTGAGTCACCATTAAAAACCGTCCCCCCCTTGGTATACAAGATACATAAGGCCTTGTTTGGCCATTTGACTAATTAAAGTTGACTTAAGTCAAAACTAGCACTATTTGAGTACTATTCACTAATTAGTGCACATATTCGGGAAATTTTTGGTTTCCCATTGATTTAGACTTCCTAATGTGATACTAATTAGTACACATGTTGATTAAAGAGTAATGATGGACATCTAGCCACTCAAAACTCAATTCTAAGACAATTTCTCAAAAATGTGCTTTAAGACTTCTTAAAGCACATTTTGTGTTTTAACTTGGTTTCAAGCTTGGTTTTCTTTGCTAATTGATTTAAAATGACCATTAGAATATTACTAAGGTCTTATCATGATATTTGGGTACTCACCCAAGTCTCTCCAAGCTTAGAGCACATTTTTGCCCTAATTGCCCTTAAGGCATTTTCTTGTGTTTTCCTTGGTTTAAATTGTCTACCAATCTTTCTAAGGCATATTTTAGCCTTTCTAAATCATGATTTGATGTTTAATTAGCATACTTAGGTTTGGGGTATTTCATACTTAAATTCACCAAAATTCATAATATTAATTCCTACCTTATATTATATCATAAATATACCAAATCAACCCTTATGTCCTCGTCAATTATCATTTGTACACCAATCTTTACAAAATTCATATTTTAGCCACATAACTTTATAAACTAGCCATTTAAATACTTGTAGCTATTTCTAATGTTCCAAAAATTTATAATATAAGTTAATACACTTATATATTTTTGAAAATCAGTAAATAATATATTTCATTCTCGGCTTTAAATATCTTTTACCATATGGTTTCAAAACTTGATTTAAACTTTATAATAAATACATATAAATGTATATAAGCCATATAACACTTCTAAAAATTATGCTAATGACTTAGAATGATTATAAACTCAAAATAGAACCTTTTATCCTTAGATATTTCGGTTTAATAATATGTGTATCATATTTAATTCTTGTGACACAATTTTATACCTTAAGGTAATAATCTTACCTTATATGTTATAAATTATTTTCTTGACATTATAACCCATATATTTTCGGCCTTAATTTATTTAGAGATTATGTATAATTTTTATACCAAAGTTTGAAGCTTAAATCAAGCTTAACTTTATAAACCTTAATTATATAAACTTACCCCGTAAATCAAGACAATTCTTGTACTTGATTTTTCCTTGAATTCCAAGCTCTCCAAATGCTATTTTGACATAGAGAATTCGGCCACCTTACATATATTTAGGAGATCTATTTGTTAGACTCCTAACAAGGATTTATAAATAATATTTGGAGTAGTTTTACAAGAGTTTACCTTAGGAACTTAACAAGGTATTTTTGATACACCTTGGGATGATTGTAGATCCAAGTTTCCTTCATGAAATAATGAAGAGAATATGGATTTAGAAGGTTTTAATTTTCGAAATTGTTTAAGGAATTTTCTTAAGATTTTCAACAGGAAAATATACCTTAACTTGATCTTGTTGTTCCTTGTGTTGTTGTTGAATTTAGGAACCTCCTTGGAACACCTATGGTTGGCGAAAATTGTAGAAGTTGCTAGGATGATTTCTTGCTTCAAGACTTGATAGAATTAACTAGGAATTACATTAAAATGGTGTTAGAAACTAGTACACCATTAATGGAGTTTATTAGCACTTAAGAATTAGCTTAACAATGGAGAAAAGAGAGAGCAAGGGAAGAGACTTACCTATTCGGTTAAGGTATGGGCAAAAGGAAATGAGAACTCACGTAAAGCTTTAGTAGAAGAGGGTAAGAGCAATCAAAATCTGTTTGCTATTGTTTATTGTCATTATTTCATGTCTTTATTTTGTTTAGTTTGACTTAGAAAATCTGATCATGATTGTCTCCTAATACCTCTTGTTTTTACGGTAATGGAGGAGTCATTACATGGTTGATGACTAAGCCTAAGTCATAGGTAATCAATCAAGATAATAATCTATCATTTAATGAGCCTAATAATTGCTGCCATTCTTGCCTTCTCCCTTATAGATAACCGGCCATGGTGGAGGTAGCAGCTCCACTTCATGTAGCTTTACGGTAATGGCATGTTAGGAAGTTAATTAGTCTTAGTTTATTGTAAACACTTGATCATGGAAGTTAGGTACTTGTTTATGAGGTTATTTAAATGTCAATCAAGCTCTCCACTACAGATTCCAATCGGCCAGCACATGCCCCTTTGATCAACTTGTTTTACTTGTTTAATTGTCTAGTTGAAGTGTGACTAGATTAGCATGTTAATGTCATTATTTTTTTTTGTTAAGCTAATCTTTGTGATTTCCTTGCAGGTGATACGGTGAGGAAGGCTTCTATTGACAGCATTTATTTGATACTTAATCATGTAACATATGCTGGATGAGTCATTGTCTACTAAGACAATTGTTTTTGCAAAACTAGCCAATTATGGCATAAATTAACGCATGGTATAGGGCTCAAATGGAATTAATTTTTCCTTTGATTTTGTTACACTATATTGTACTAAGACCATACTAATATGTGTAATAGGTTCCAGAATTTATTTGGTACATTTATATGATGGAAAAAGATGAAAGTTTTAAGGTAAAAATGCTGAATTTAGGTATCTTTTTGTCTCAAAAATCGCCCCCACTTGTACTATGAATTTAGTACTGCCATCAATTGATTTAGATGGTCATTTTATCCACTTTTAAGTTTATCTACTCGTGGCTCCTCAAAAACTTCAAGGTAATTGCGTAAAACGCATTTCTGTGACACCCGAAGGTGCGTTTTTGTGCTTTAAGGATTTTCTGAAAAATAATTAGTCGCTATGAGTTCCAAGTGTTTATTGACATTGTTTATAGTCAATAATAATATGTTAAGGTGTTACATTGAGTTATATGGGGTTATATAAACTTGTAACTCAATTTTTGGGCTAACGGGACACTCCCGAGGCAAAAAGGAGCGTTAAGAAATTCATCCGAGCACTTTGTTAATTTTTGTGAGAGTAGCTCGAGAACCCTCTTTGGAATAATGAATATAGATGATAGGAACTCTTGGAATAATTTATATTGGAGTTTGTGCCACTTCGGTACCTCTCCTGAGCACTCCCGAGGGTTTATGGGGCCCTCATCGGGAACCTCCGAGAACTTTGTCTCTAACTGAGAATCTATCTTGAGAACTTTATCTTAAATGTTAATTAAAGTGCTATTATGTATTTAGAATGAAGTGTAATGCTTTACTTTATTTAATAAGGTATTTCCGGGACTTTCAGGCCTTAAGGGGCCCTTAAGGGAACTCCCGGGCATATTGTATTTTTACTCAGCTCTAACTGAGGACTTGTGTTTTAAAGGTCATAAAATGACCCTTGGTTAACTTCATATGAGTTTTAGAGCTTATATAACTTGTTTATCTTAAGGTCGGGCTTTAACGCACGTTTTTAACCTTAAGGAGTTTAGGTGCGTTTTGTAACGCCCAAGTGTTTATATGCTTTCTTAGGGTTTAATAACCCCTAAATAATATTTATTTACTTATATTTAATTATTTAAATGTTTGGGGTATTTCACGAACAGACCCTAGGTCTGTTCTAACTTAATTTCCAACCCATTAACTTTCCATATTCACCAAATAACCCCACTTTATAACATATAGTTTCAAATGTTATTAAAACTATATTTATACATATACCTTAATAAAACCTCATATATAATTCCAAAAATTACCAAACTATACCAAAAGGTTATAAACATCATTCCTAACCTTATACTTTCAGTATTTACGGTCTTTTTACCACATATGCTACCCATATGTCACAATGATATAAAATATCATATATTACACTTATATAATCCATATTAACTCCAAATTTAACCAAATAAATTCCTAAAAATTCCTAATAAACCAAGGTCTGTTCTAAACCCCATTTGGTACCCAGAATTTTTGGAAATTACCAATCCACCCCAATATTTATATATCTTTTATAATTTAATACCTAGCTTTTTATAAGCTAGTATTTAATTCAATAAATTTTCAAATTTGGTCAAAGTCTCCTATATAGTCAACCTTGACTTCTAAATCCCATTTTGAGCCCAAACTCTCGGTAATTACAATATATACCCCAAACTTTCCTATAATTACAATTTTGACACAAAACTTTATAAAATGTTATAATTTTTATTTAAATTCATTTTAAACCCCGTATTTCTCCTAAAATAGCCCACGGCTTTATAGTTGTAGTAATTACCGATTTGACCCCAAACCTTATGCTAAATGCATAAATAAAATTAAATAAGCTTTTAAACTTAAATAAAATGGCCGAAATAACATGGCCTTATTACAACTTTGCTTTATAACATATAAATAGTTTAGGAAATACTATAAACTCTCGGCCTTACTCCAACATTATTAATTCTTCCACATAATGTCATAATTTGACCATTATGTTAATTAAATCACTTTAATGACTAGCTTAATTTATCTAAGTCATTTCTGACCATACTTAGGTTAAAATCAACCATTTAAATAACTCCTCTCATGGCACATATATTATATGAGCTGAAAAATCATAATAACATAAGTTTAAGGTATTTATACCTTGATTTAGGTGCCTAATGACCTAATACCCTCACGGAAGCTTGGAAGAAAAATCAACCCAGCACTTTACATGTTTAATACACCAAAATAAGATATGGTTACACTCCAAGCATGAGCTAACCATAAGGAATAATTTAATGTAAGATTTAAGGCAAAAATCACCTTAGAAAGGAAAGGTTGTCTCAAGATGGTTTTGGCCTGAATAAAGAACACCACATGGTGTTAAATTTACCATAAAAACATGGGGAATAGCTAGACAACAGCAAGGTGCTATGGTAATAGATTTTACCTTGGAAAAATGCCTTAAAGTATGAATTTTCTCTTGGTTTTCGGCCACTCTTGCTCCAAGTGGTTAACACACTGAACCAACATGAAAATATTAAGATTATGAGTATATAAACTCATAGAAAACAGACCAAGAAAACCGGATAGAAAAGGAAACTCCTTAAGGTATGTTTTTACCTTATAATGGAAATTTTGACAACCTTGGTCCCAAGGGTTGCTTCAGCTGAGAATATCTTTTGTTCAAGGGTTAAAACACTGATATTAAGCCATGGAAAGTGATATATTATTAGTTCCATGTGTAGGTGATGAAGAGATGAAGAAAAAGAGCTAAAATATGCCTTAAACCATTACCTTAGGTGGGAATGAGTTAGATTATCCTTGATTACTCAAGAACACAGCTTGAGAGCTTTAGGAACTTCTGGGTACTTGGCTGGATTGGGACAAGAGGAAAGAGAAAGCAAGATTTTGTGTTTTAAGGAATGAAAAGTATTAAATGGAATAGTAAAGTGGTGATTCACCAAATTGGCTAGGTATTTTAGTTAAAGGTTGATGTGCTGTCCTCCTCCCTTAATTCTGCTGCCTCACTTAGGATAATAATGGGTCAAGTCTTGACTATTGACTTGACTTGGTCAATATTGCTTAAAAATGCATTATTTCGGTTACTATTCACAAATGAATGCCATATTTGTGATTTTGTTTTTGAAAATCTTGGAATTAGACCTTCTAATGTGGTACATTATATTACATTAGTATAACAAGGTCTAATCCAATGCCTACCACCACTCCAAACCCACTCAAAAAGTCATTTTCTCGAAAACGTGTTTTAAGGAGTTTTAAAGCACAATTTGTGTTAAAACATGTTTTTGAGCTTGGTTTCCTTTGAGAATAGTTTTATAGTGTTCATTACTTAATTATAATACTTATAAATCCACTTTGGATCCTAATTGAGGTCACACAATCTCTATGGTGTCTTAAAGCACATTTTTGGCTTTACCGATCTTAAGGCATGTTTTTGCCTTGTTGAGATCTTAGATTGTTCCCCAATGGTATTAAGATGATTATGAATCTTATTATATCACTAATTGATCATTTAATTAATTTTTTAAGGTCATGGGTATTTCACCTTAGGTATTATATACTTATACATAGTCCTAAGCATATTACAAACTTACTTTACTATCCTCATTATAGGTATTAATTCTTCAGTCCAATAGTATTCAACCTTAATTACTCCATAATATCTTCCTCAACTCTTTAACCACCCTCGCCTTATAATATATTAGTACTAAAGTCCCATGTGATTGTGTAGTCACTTTCTTTAGTCTTATACATTCGTATTGGTTAGTACGAATTATAATCCTCTTTTGTTATATGGATAACTCTTTTATAAATCTTTTTACCCTTAACATTATATGTTCCTCAAACCATGTCATACACCTTACCTCACTTCACATATTCATATTCGACCATATGAATTATAAGATCTATTATATATAATAGTTTCGTCATTTTTATGTGACGTTATTCCTTCATTAATTACTTCAAACCTTAATGACATAACATCATTTAATACTTATGTCCACATCCCCACTTTACAACATATTTCATTTACAACCCATATGGTTATATAATCTCTTCCACTTAATCCCATACATTCACATTATATGAATTATAATTTCTCATTTATTATAGGGATTATTCTATCATTTCATGGGAGATTATTTTAACATTTATAAGTGTTATTTCTCACACTTTGTTTACTAAGGATATAATCTTAGTATACGGTAATGTCACTTATAATGTCTGAAGTGCATTATATCTTTTTCTTCAATTTCATAAGGTTTCTAACCTTATATTATAACTCTTGTAGTTATATAGAATCTCCTTATTTTATGTGAGTACTTAACTTCTCGTTCTTACACTAATTCCTTCACTACTCCCAACAACCTTTAGCTTGGTAATATTTATAATGTCTCAATGACATGGTATTACTTAATAACTTATAAGGTTGTAAACTTTATTTATAGTCCTTATTTTTATAACCCTTATATTTCCAAGTAGTTCATTATTTTATGTAACTACTAATACCCTCATAATACTTTATTAACTTTCATTGAATTTCTAACCAACTTTATACTAATGTCACATTATGACATTCCCCAACCTTAGAATATAAATCTTCCCAAACTTTATTTACTTTCGCATGTATCCCAAAGTTCCCAACAATTACATTCTTCCCACATTAATTCCATTGATATTCCATTTATAACCTTAAGTCCCATAAACTACTACATCTACATCCTTAATTAATTTTAACCTATAGTTTTCCTAAATCCTAATATTGTCGAACCAGCACCATTTTTTTACACTATTTAATTCCTCACCCATAACTTTCCTTTATTTACAAATTAACCCATATTACTTGTAACCTTTACAAATAGATCATTAAACCTTATACTACATAATCTAATTATTTAAAATACCAAAAGTAACTCAATAATTTTTATAAATTCCTAACCCCTTCTGTTCGGTTTTACATTCCTTAACCCACGATTTCCTTTATTTACACTTTGGCCCACTCTTATTTTATAAACTTACAATTTAATACAAGAACTTATATTATACACATTAACTTATTAAATTCGAAAAACCTCCCAAATAATTTCCTAATTTCAGAACAGACCCCACCATGGTCTTTATAAATTGGTTTTGACCCATGATTTTGGTTAATTACACTTTAACCCCATATATTTTATAATGTTACATTTTAATATGTAAACCACATATTACACTCTTAAATTCAATAAATTATAAAAACCACCCCATATTCTTCTCATAATATCCAAACAGCCCCTAGGACTTTTCTAATTCCATTTCCACCCAAATTTTTGGTAATTTACAATTCAACCCCATAAATTTAATAAATGTTACCTTTTAATACCTAAACCTTATATTATATTCTTTAACCTATTTGGATCATAATTTCAACCCAAAATTTTCCCAAAATCTAATACAGACCCCCTCAATTTATTAACCTTCAATTTGTCACCTAAGTTTTGGAAATTTCCAATTTCACCCATATGGTTTTATAAGTTCTATTTTTAACTTAATAAATTCCTCATTTTATGTTTCTAACTCATCCAAAATTTTTAATATAGTTTATATACACCCTTAGGTTACTAAAAACCCTTAACCTCTTAAGCTCTCGGCTTTTACATATATATACCCCAAGTTTTACAAAAACTACATTTTAACCACATTAATTAATATACTTATCAATTAAATGTTTAAACCCTATTTTAAATTACCCAAAATTTGTATTATAGTTTTATAAACCTAATTACATTATTATAGCCCTTTTTAGACAGCAAGTTTTGGCTATATACACATTTTACCCTATGGTTTCCTAAAATCACCTTTTAACCCCTTTTCACTTATGCCTTTCACATATAATTTTCCAACTTATGTTAATGACATTATATAACCTTAAAAACAGTAATAACTTCAAAAATACATAAGGGTTACAATGGCTCTCGACCTTACCTATTACATTGTTCTAAAATTTAATTAAAATGTCATTAAAGCTTAGTTTAGGGAGTTTACCTCTTAAGTTCACCACTTGATTTTTTTCCAAGGAGTTTTCTAGCTTTAATCACTTGTATTTTCGGCCTTCACATCAGAATAGGCTCCATTTAGTTTAAGTTTAATTTTAAAGCTTTAATACACTCTTTAACCAACAAAGTTTGATTTAAGGGTTTACCTTCACAAGATGAATTTACACACTTGTTTCCTCTTGATTTTGAGGCAATTGTGAGGGGTTCCCAAGCCTTGAATTTCAGTCATGTATCAAAGAAAAGAGTTCATAAGTTAGAACCTTTCCTGACCTTCAAAATTTTGATTTAGAAGCTTAAGGTATAAAACCTTTACCTTAAGTATTTATGCTTGATTTTCAGTTTTCCTAGCTTGGTGGTCTCCAAAGGTTTTCTTCATGAAAAGTTGAAGAAAAACAAGGTTAATGGAGGTGGTAATTTTGGTTACCAAAGGATGAATGAAGAGATGGAAGTTTTGTGCATGGTTTACCTTTGTTAATTTGTTGATTTGTTCTCCCTTTTTTCTAGTAGATTTTCGGTTGTCTACAGCCCTTCACGTGGGTTGATTTCAGCCACAATAAGGAGGGGATGATGGAGCTTGAACACATGTGAAGAGAGATGGAGAAATAGAGCTTAAAATGGTGTCTTATGAGATAAAAATGATTAAGGAATTAATGGAGTTCAAACAAGGAGAATAAAGAGATCTTACCATGCGCTAGGAGAGGAGGAGATGGGGCTGGCTTGAGTTGAGAGCCGACAAGGAAGAAAGGAGGGATGGGTTGCTGTTTTATTATAAGAGAGGAAAGTCTTCCCTTGTATTGTTTAATCACTAGCAAGTACAACCTATCCCTTATTTCCCTCATCTTCTATTCTCTTCTTAATTACTTCTGGTTGTGTATTCCAAGGAGGTAGAAATGGATGTGTAAGACTAGAGGAGATGGGATAGAATAATAGCATTAGATGTACTATGTAATAGGTACGTAAGTATAATCTATTTCTTTCCTTTTCTTCCCTCTCTTTCCTCTTTGAATCTGGCTGAAATGGAGTAGCCATGGCTTATTTTTACCTCCTTGATTTAAGCTTACATGTGTACTTGAAAGTGTAAAGTATTGTACTAGGTAGGTAGGAGTATGATTATTTATCTCTTCTTGCCTTTCTCTTCTTCTTGTTCTCGGCAACATGGAGCAGCACAAGACTCCTTTTTCTTCCTTAATTTAGGGTAAGTCTTTTACTTATGTGTATATACTATAATGGTGATGAGTGTGCTTGGTTTCTCTTTTTTTTTTGCATTCTAAACCGGCAGCCATTCCCACCATGGCCTTAGTGTTGTTTTTGTTGCTTTTTTTGACAATATTTATTAAATTGTTACATTAATATGCTAGTGTGTTTAAGGTGGTGTACTAACATGTCTTATGTGTTATAACATGGTTCTTAATGTCATTTTGTCCTTAAATAATGTTCATGATCATTTCTAAGCATTTTATAAATATTTGGTATACTTACTATTCATCGTGTGAATAATTGCATTTTATGATCTAAGTGTATGTATTTGGGTATTACATGTTAGATCACTTCATTTAATGATTCAATTCTTAGAATGGTCTTCATTAGCTCATTATCTAGTGTGAGGATTTATAGATCACATTTGTAACACCCCTACCGCTAATACCGTCATTACTGTACAAATACTTACCTTCGCAGCGGATAATACATACACAACGGCGGGTGTACAATGCCGCTAGTCACCCACGTGACTAACAAGGCCAGCTACACTACTACATACTAACGGTCTGATGAATTGAATATACCGAGTACTCTACACAATACATTACTTTCCCATGCATACTCAACCATAATTCAATTACAACTCCAATACAATATTATACCGAGTATACAACAATCCTTAAATTACCGATACAGTTTGGACTTCCAAATTCGCATTACAATTCGAATACAATTCCTATAATTAAGCTACCCATGCTTACATAGCAGCCCCATCCTACACTCTCGAACGGCGGTCAGCCTCAAGTACCTGTAAATTAAAAACGGCGCCCCTAGGGGCTCAGCAAAATTGCTGCATATGAAATTCACATATACCGCGTGCTAACCGCGGTACGCCGACTACTTTGGGTCGGATATACATGGAGTTCATTTTACATGCCTAATACATACTATTACTACAACAATACACTCAACAATACTTACTTACATATACAAGGTTCGTTACCTACCAAGGAAGACAAGTTATCAGTCAACCGTTCATTTATTTATTTGTTCACCCGGTTAAATCGGATGCTCTCTTCCTCCTTGTTCGGGTTCACAAGTTTACACCAAGCTTAACCTTACTTACTGTAATGGTATGAAATATACCATGCGGAAGGTTAAAGTATCTACCGAAGGCCTGCTAGCGGAAGGACTACTATCGGAGACCAATTATCGGAAGGCCTGCTACCGAAAGGCCCCAATGCGGAAGGATCTACCAAGAGAGTCTACCGGAGGCCAATTGTCGGATGGCCTTATCGATGGAAGCCCTACTACCGGAGGACTCGCTACCGGAAGAGCTGCTATCTAAAGGATCGCTACCGATAGAGTAACTACCGGAGGGATTATTGTTAAAGTGACGGTCCGGAAGAGTTAGTCCAAGACGGAAGCAGTATTTCAGTCCGGAGACCCGTAAAAGGACTGATAGTTATGTTTATGTAATACTATCACATGTAAAGGGGCAAAAGGGTAAACCTAGTGATAGAAAGTCTATAAATAGAAGTAGAGGGGCTCATTTGTAGGGGACTCAAGTAAAAAAAGAGAGAACTCACCCCAAAGAGCTCTCTAGAGTTGTAAACTGAAATATGAATAATAGCTCTGTCTAGAAGTGGACGTAGGCCGGATTATTGGCCGAACCACTATAATCCTTGGTGTTGGAGCTCGTATCGGAGAGTACCGAATCAACCGTTTCATTTGGCGCCGTCTGTGGGAATCGAACATCAACCACGATTTATCCACAATTCAAAGGGGTAACGAGGGATTGGTTTCTTCATTACCGGTTTGAAACAACTGTTCGATGGATCGAGT